>JAGKTI010003390.1:26063-57964 GCA_018397915.1 Birgus latro
CCCTGAGGAACACCACTGTTGATAGGTCTAGGAGAGGAACGATGGCCGTCTACAACAGCGGCTATAGAACGACCAGAAAGGAAGCTAGAGATGAAGGCACAGATAGAAGGATAGAAACCGTAGGAGGGCAGTTTGGAAATTAAAGATTTATGCCAGACTCGATCGAAAGCCTTTGAGATGTCAAGTGCAATGACAAAGCTTTCGCCAAAGTTCCGAAAGGAGGATGACCAAGAGTCTGAAAGGTAGGTGAGAAGATCGCCAGTGGAGCGTCCCTGACGGAACCCATACTGACGATCAGAAAGAAGGTTGTGACAGGAAAGGTGCTTTAAAATTTTTCTGTTAAGAATTGACTCGAAAACTTTTGAGACACAGGATGTTAAAGCAATTGGACGATAGTTAGAGGGTTGGGAATGGTCACCCTTCTTTGGGACTGGCTGAATGAGAGCAAACTTCCAGCAAGAAGGAAAGGTACAAGTTGAGAGACAAAGGCGAAAGAGTTTACCTAGGCAGGGTGTAAGCACAGAAGCACAGTTTTTGAGGACAACAGGAGGGATTCCATCAGGACCATATGCTCAGTCAAGAGGAAGTCAGAGGGGGGAAGTGATGGAGGAATAGCACCGGAATCGTCTAAGGTGGAATTGGAGGAGAAAGTCTGAGCAAAGAGATTTGCTTTATCAGTAGAAGAAATAGCTACAGAGCCATCAGAGTAGAAAAGAGGAGGGAAGGATGATGAGGTAAAGTTGTTAGAAAGGTTTTTGGCAAGGTGCCAAAAGGAGCGAGAAGAATTCGAGTTGGAGAGTTGGGAACATTTAGCACAGATGAAATTGTTTTTAGCACAGCGAAGAACAGACTTAGCACGATTCCAGGCAGAAATATATAAAAGGTGTGATTCAGGGGTGGGTTGGCTCCGGTACCTCTTATAGGCCCTCTCCTTGTTGCGGATAGCATTAGAACAAGCGTGATTAAACCAAGGCTTTCTTGCATTAGTCAGAGGATATGAGAAAGGAATGTATGCTTCCATGCCCGAGGGAATAACCTCCGTAACGCACAAGGCACACTCAGATGGCTCCCGGGCATGGAAGCAATAATCATTCCATGGAAAATCAAAGAAGTACTGCCTGAGGGCCTCCCAATCTGCAGCTCCAAAGTGCCACAGGCGGCGTTTCTTTGAAGGGTCCACAGGCCGTACTGGAGCGATTGGACATGTTAAGGTAATAAGATTATGACTGGAGGAGCCCAACGGAGAGAAAAGATGAACAGTGTAAGCAGAAGGATTAGTTGTTAGGAAAAGGTCAAGTATGTTGGAACTCTCTCCAAGGCAATCAGGGATACGGGTAGGGTGCTGTACAAGCTGCTCTAGGTCATTAAGGATAGAAAAGACGTAGGCTTGTTCACCAGGTGGATCAGTGAAAGGAGAGGAGAGCCAAAGGTGGTGGTGAACATTGAAATCTCCTAGAATGGAGATTTCAGAGAAAGGAGAAATGGATAGAATGTGTTCCATCGTAGAAGTAAGATAGTCAAAGAATTTTTGATAGTCAGTAGAATTAGGAGATAAGTAAACAGCACAGATATATTTAGTCAGAGAATGACAGGAAAGCCGAAGCCAGAGAGCAGAGAATTCAGAAGAATCAAGTTCAGGAACACGAGAGCAAGATACATCGTTGCGTACATATACGTAACAGCCACCTTTGGCTTTGAAACGAGAATAGAGAAAGTAGGAGGATACAGAAAAGGGTTTGCTGTCAGTTGCCTCAGACAGCTGAGTCTCAGTGAGAAAGAGAAGGTGAGGTTTAGAGGAGAAGAGGTGGTGCTCGACAGCGTGAAAGTTAGAGGAAAGGCCGCAAATGTTACAGAAATGAAGAAGGAGTGAGTCAGACAGTGGTTCCAGGCAGCTCTTTGAGTCGTCACCGGGAGAAGGGTGGATGGTGGGGGCATTTATGGTCCCCCCCCCGGGGACTCCGAGGCATGATTTTTGTGCGCCATTTTCGAAGAAATTTTGAAAAGGAAGTGTAGTGTGTAGCGTGTATGTAGTTTGGTGTTCACAGTTAGAGAAACTTGTATTGGAGAGCATGCTGGTCTACTCTGTGTAACTGAGACACTGGAAAAGTTCAGCAAAGGAGGATGGTCAGGAACAAGTCCTGAGGGCTGATGAAACGGGAGCTCCAGCTCTCCCTGTCATCAGCTTTCCATCCTCCTTGGGAGTACTGCCCTGCTCGACTGGTGCTACAGTCTCCTCATCGACGTGTTACATGGATCAAGTGGGCAAAATGTTTTGTTAAGTTCTCTGATGTAATATTTGACTTTGTTTACATTCAGTCGATAAAACGTTGAAAGCAAATGCCCCCTGCGCGCCATGATTGGAAGTCAACTGAATACAGGTCACAAAAAAAACTGTTGTCTAAATCATTTCTTAAGTGAGCTATCTAGGTTGTAAAAAATGAAACAAAATCTGAAGCCAAGTGGGCATCAAATACAGAAGCTGGTTCAACAATTATATTCCTCCAACCAACCAAATTGTTCACAACTGCGACAGTTTTTTTTTTATCACCACTACACGAATCAACTTTGTTCTGATAATACCTTGAATTTTGGGCTTTTACAGTGTGAACAACTGCCCCTCTCGTAGAAATATAACACAAATGAGTTAATTCGGTCCACTGCAAGCACCACTCACATTTAGCCTTTCTACATTGTCTACGCAAAGAATTAATGGATGGACCATACCACAAAGAGTTATCATGTACAATGACTGATTTTACTACCTCAGGACAATAATGGTCAAAAACTGACCTACGCTCATTGTTATATATATCAACCAAATCAACATAAGAACGATTTGAATAATCAACATACAGTATTTTTAACACTGATCAGTATCAAGACACATCGAATGGTGGTCAACATTCCTGTAATTTCTGAACTTGATGACAGGGGAAGGGGGTTTGGGGAAATCAAAACTAAAAGTGATCAGAGCATGGTCAGAGATGAGGGGGTCAACTGAGTCAACCTCCACATCAGATATGCACCTGCAACCAACATGGTACAAGATCAAGTCAAGGAAATGTCCCGAGATGTGAGCTGGATCACTTACATAATTGAAAAGACAGTTCTGGTTGTTCAACTCAAGGAATTCTGAAGAAAATGGTTTTGACTGCAGACTGTCAACCCAATAACTGAAATCACCACAAGCAAGAAGTCCCCCAGATTCCTTCTTTCTTTCTGGTGTATCAGGCTCCACTTCACCAACATGTGGTGCTCTGCAGAGATTGTATGTACAGTGAGAAGTGCTTGTAAGCATGATTGTTGCGTTGGAGTGCTTTGGATGTGTGTGTAGTCGGTGAACCAAGTGTAATCAGCCCGAGCAAGCCGACTGGGTGCAAGCATACTTTATAGTTTGCGACACTGGTTCAACCACAGCACACCTTATGTCCGCCAAAGCAGTATTTGGTCGGAAGAACGCTCCCAAAGTTTATCACCCTGGCAGGGCGCGAACTTTCGTTCTTCAGTGTACGAAAACGCACACTTTACCATTGTACCACAGAGGCTCTCAGTTGAAAACACTTCAAGAAACTGACAAAACTCCTCCTTAAAACCTCGATCTGTGCCCGGACAACCTGGCCAATAAACAATTGCAATTCTAATGGTTTTCTGATGGAAATTTATCAATACTTCCACAAATTCAAATGAAGATGGGGTTAGGCCAGAGTATATGAAAGAAGCATTTACAAGTACAGCCAAGTAGATGAGTGCCACACCTCTTCCAGGATAGTTGCAGCAGGCCTGGGAATACTTATAACAGAATGTGTCTTAGGCAAAGCACTACAAATAATATTAGAGTAATATCAAACTCATACAACCAGGTTTCAGTCAAGCACAAAATGTCAAACTCATGCTGGTTTAGAGCTTCATTAATATAGGCTACCTTATTACGGATGGAGCGAATATTCAAAAGATCCATCCTTAACTGGTTAAATGGAACGTAATCAGTTTTTTGAATGATCAAAGTTAGTGTTTTCAATCAATCTATTCCTATGAGAAATCACAACTGGACAGACTTGACTAGATGCAAAATGGGCAACCGACTGTGGATTAGTGTTAGCTTCTTGATGTCTTAAGGAAGAGCTGTTGGTGCATTTGGGAGAATTTCTGTTATCACAATCCTTATATTTTTGAGCTCCAGCACAAAACACATTTAGGTTCATCATTTTTTCTAGCACAACTCTAAGATGTATGACCAAATCCCTGTCAGTGATGACACTGTGTAATCAAGAATCTGTCAAAAGCATGGCATCTTGTGAGATCCACATTGATATAGTTTCCCTGTTCTAAAATGGAGGATCTCATCTCTCGTGACATCTTCAAGAAAGCAGTTTTAATATCATTCTTGGTTCTTGTGAAGAAAAGGTTGAAGGTATTACCTCCGTCCACGAGCATCTTAGTTTTATTGTTTTTACTCAGAATATTTGGGATGATGTCAGAGTCGTCCAGGGAAGGGGTCATTTTTGGCAGCATTTTCATTGGCTCTGATACTCAGAGTGCCATCAGGGCCAAAATGATCATTCAGTACCCCAACTGCTCCTCCTTTGGCCTTGGCTGAGGAAAACTTCACTACCAGCCCACCAGCCTTGGTCGTAAGACAGTTATCAATCAATACCGAGTCAAATACACCCCTGATGTCTTCTGTTCCCAGGAAAGAGATAAAAATGCAACAGTGTGGCAAAGAGACAGAGGTTGAAGGGAACAAGTAAGAGGAGGCGATTTATGGAAATGAAAAATCTTTGACCCCACCTTGTTGAGAAGAGTTGTATGTGAGGAGCCTCCCCACACGTAAGAGTTGTACACTACACGGGCGAATAAAACCCATGTATAAAGTCAACAACTGTGTAGGGGTAAAGAAGGCATGGAATCAGCTTAGCACACCTAATCTCTTGGAAGCAGATTTTACCGAGAGGTAATATGATCTTTCCGAGATAATTCTCAAGAAAATGAAACCCCAAGTATGTTTAAAGATGATGCAGGACTGAGTTGGATATTGTTAAAAATTAGAGGATACTCATGCAGAAGATTCTGTCAAGTTGACAGATGTAAGAACTGAGTTTCTGATGCATTAAAAACAACAAAATTACTTTTACCCCAATCAGAGATATGAGTCAAATCAGATATTAGGTGTGCCATAGGTCAGCAAGGTCAAGGGGTCAAAAGTCAAGGTTATATGGGTGTCGGCACAATATCTCCTGAGCCCCTTGATGAATTTCAACCAAACTTTTGTTAGTGATACTGTATAAAGGGACAATGAACTGATTAGGACAGCAAATCAAGGTCATATGGAGTCAACTTAGTTTAACTTTAGTTGCATTTCATCCCACAATGAACCCTGTCATGGAAGTTGTACGGCGAGTCTGTGTGCAAGGACTGGCAGATGCATACCAAGCGAGGCTTTGCGTCAACAGCTTGGGGCCATAGTTCTCGGCATTCCATTATTACTTTTATGATACAATACTTTAATTACCAGTACTCTTTCCATTTAAGGTGGCTCTACATTGAGTGACATGCCAAAAGTTTTCTGTAAAATTAAAAGGAGCAAAGAGTGTGCTGGAATGGAACACAAATTACCCTACTCAACAAGAAATTCAGTTCAGAGGCAAAAATAGGTATCTCACAGTGATAACATGGCATTGTTTCAAATATAATATTCATTTTGCTCTAGCACATACAGTTTTCTTCTTCTTCAAGATAGGAAAGGCCCCAGGAATTGATGGAGTGTGTGGTGAAATGCTGAAGTATGGGGGTGAGATTGTTGTGGAATGGATATGGAAGTTGTGTAGATTGGCTTGAGAAGAGGGAAGGGTTCCAGAGGACTGGAAATCAGGTCTAACTGTTCCTTTATATAAAGGAAAAGGGGAGAGAGAAGTATGTGGTAACCACAGGGGTATTTGCCTTCTTAGTGTGACTGGAAAGATATATGATAGAATACTTATTGACAGGGTTAGGCATATAACAGAGGAGTTAGTTGGAGAAGAAAAAGGGGGATTTAGGAAGGGAAAAGGGTGTGCAGATCAGATATTTGTTCTAAGATGTTTAGTGGACAAGTATCTAAAGAAGGGAAAGAAAGTGTATGCTGCCTTCATGGACTTGGAGAAAGCTTATGACAGAATAGATAGGCAAGGTATGTGGAAGGTTTTAAAATATATGGAGTGGAGGGGAAATTGTTGAGTGCTGTGAAGAGTATGTACAAAAAAGCTAGGGCTACTGTGCGAGTGGATGGTGAGCTGAGTGAGTTCTTTGATCTGAATGTGGGACTGAAACAGGGTTGTGTGATGTCTCCATGGCTGTTTAATATATACATGGATGGGGTTGTAAAGTAGGTGCAAGGTAGGGCAGTGGATGTGGGAGTGGCTCTAATGAATAAGGGTGAGATGTGGAAGATTCCGGTGTTGTTGTCTGCTGATGATACAGTGTTGTTGAGTGAAGATGAATGGAAGTTGCAAGGTTTGGTGAATGAATTTGGGACAGTGTGTAAGAAAAGGAATCTGAAAGTTAATGTAAACAAGAGTAAAGTTATGGTGTTTGAGAGGAATGTAGTCACGAAAGGCACAGTGAAGTTGGATGGTGAGGAAATGGAGAATGTGAGTGCATTCAAGTACTTGGGTAGTGTGATGAGTAAGGATGGAAGTTTTGGGGATGAAATACTTGAAAGGGTACAGCAGGGAAGGAAGGTTGTTGGGTCACTGAAAGCAGTGATGAGAAATAGGGAGGTAAGTATGGAAGTCAAGAAGTCACTGCATGATAGTATTGTGATCCCTACCCTGACATATGGAAGCGAGGCATGGACCTTGCTAGAGGGTAACAAGTCAAGAATGAGAGCAGTGGAAATGAGTTACTCAAGAGAAGCATGTGGAGTGACATGGAGGGACAGGTTGAGGAATGAAAACGTGAAGGAATGTTGTGGGGTGGATGTGGATGTGGTTGAAAAGATTAGGAGAAATACACTGAGGTGGTTTGGACATGTGGAGAGTATGGTGAATGAAAGACTGACTAAGAGGGTGTATGCAGGTGGGGTGGAGGGAGGGAGAGGGAGGGGAAGACCGAGGATGAGGTGGAAGGATGGAGTTGAGAGGTATATGAGGGAAGGGGGAGTGAGCTGGGGGGAGGGTAGGCAAATGGTGGGTGGCAGAGCGACTTGGAGGCGTTTTCTCTGCGGCCACCCTTTGCGGGATTAGGGCGTCGGGCTATAGATAGATAGATAGATAGATAGACATACAATTTTTCTGAACTCACTACCCTCACACACATTCCTATAGTACAGAGGTTCTTCTTTTCATCACTTTATCTGTGCTCTTTATACATCTTTATACATATGTAGTGTATAATATCCAACATATGCACTGCCAGTTGTCTACATCCACTATCTAAAGTATGTCTATGTAGATTCACTATGCTAACTATAACTCTTGTTTCAGATTTATGGGACGACAATGCCTCATGGATGTATGAATGATCCTAATGCTTTCTCTTATATATGTGAAAGTTTCACTCTACAGAAGCAAAAATGGAAGATCACATCTGTTATAAAGACAACCTTATCTACATTACTTTGGAGTTAAGATTGGCAACCAAGACAAATGATGGGCGCCCATATCTGCTGCGTGACTTGTTCCAACTCTCATTGCGAATGGCAAGCAGGAAGGAAAACAGAGATGCCTTTCGCAGTTCCCATGGTGTGGAAAGAACCTAGTGACCACACAACAGACTGCTACATTCCATGACAAAAGTTGTGAGATTTTCTCCCAAAAACAAAAAAAGCATTGTTTATCCCAATTTACCATCAGCAATAAGAGCAATCAATCACACAGAGGACCCCCCACATTCCAAGGCCACCAACAAATAAATGTGTACTCCAGCCTTCAGATGAGGATGAAGATGGAGAGGAATCTGGAGCAACTACCCCGATTCTGACTTCGAATGTCAGCCATCTGGCAATATACCCCATCTAGTCACCCAAGGCAACCATAACGACCTTGTAAGTGACCTAAGTTTATCAAAACAACAGTCACAACCACTTGCTTCAAGATTGTAAGAATGGAACCTGTTGCATCCAGACACAAAGGTGATGAGTTTCAGGACACGGCAACAAAATCTGAACATTTTTTTCAAGTCAGACAGAGGAGAATGCTACTGTAGCAATATCACAGGTCTGTTTGAAGCCTGGAAAGGATTCACGATCCTTACAATTGGCGACTTTTTATCGACTCCAGCAAATCAGGTTTGAAGGCTTTTCTCCTCCACAATGGGAACATGCTACCCAGTATAATTGTTTTAGCTCTTGAAATGAAGGAAATGTAAGAATCAGTACAAAAACTCCTTGTTTTGATTGAGTACAACGAATTCCGATGGAAAATCTGCAGCAATTTGAAAGTGGTAGCCACGCTGCTTGGGCTACAAGGAGGTTTCACGAAATACTGTTGCTTCTTGTGTTTATGAGACAGCCGTGACGTGCAGCAGCACTACACTCAGCATGATTGGCCTCCCTAAAGTTCCTACAAAGCCAGTGTCTACAACATACTGAACGAACCACTCATCCAAGCGAAAGATATCATACTTCCACCTCTTCATATCAAGTTAGGCTCGATGAAAAACGTGGTCAAAGCCTTGGATAAGACAGGTGCAGGCTTTGCACTCCTGAAGAAAGTCTTCCCTAAGATTAACAATGCCAAATTGAAGGAAGCATTTTTGTTGGCCTACAAATTTGTAGACTGATGAAAGTCAGTCAGTTTGATGCAACCTTTGAGTCAGATGAACTTAGGGTTTGGAGGTCTCTTAAGAAAATTCGTGCTGGCTTTCTGGGCAGCCATCGCAGTGAATATTCCATGGAAATCAGTTAAAAGCTCTTGGTTGCGTATCATGAAATTGGATGCTACATGTCCCTTAAAGTCCATTTTCTTCACTCACATCTCATTTTTTTTCCAGCAAACTTGGGTGGGTGATGTTAGTGATGAACAGGGTGATCACTTTCACCAGGATATTGTGGTAATGGAAAAAAGATACCAAAGTAGAATTGGTGCTGGTCTGATGGTGGACTATTGTTCGATACTGACACAGCAAATCAATGTAGAGCACAAAAGGAAACCATCAAAAACTGTATGAGTACCAGTATTGACAGTGAACTTTACATACAGTGGTGAAATAATACACTTGATTTTGTTTCTGCATAATGCTTTTACATCCCAATTAACATTTCTCAATTAAAAAAAATTCCTGGCATAACCAGATGATAGGAGCATATTGACTTCTGACTAGTGGATGAAAAATTTTAGGGCTAAATTTCAGAAAATCTGTGCATGATAGAGAAAAAGTAAAAGCACATTTGTAATCAGCACTGCCAATTTCCCCAGTCACCTATTCTCATTTCTGAATAGATAAAAAGTTGAAATCTGTCAAACAGTGTTACTGATATGTGACAAAGTGTTTAAGGAGTGGGTCATGAAGAAGAGGTCCTATACACCTAGGCGGAATATATGGAAGTTGAAAAACCTTGCAGTATGGGATGCCTTCAATAATGAGATGAGTAGAGCTGTGACTGAACAAGGAGCTGTTGACAGAAGTAATAATAAACAGTACAGAGCTCTGAAGAACAAACTCCTGAGAGTTGCTGATTCAGTGAGTAGATGGCCAAGGGGCCCACCAAGACATAAGGTAACAAGGTAACGTGGTGGTGGAATGAGGTTGTACCTGCCGCAGTTAAGGAGAAAAGAAGGCTTTTCCGGGAATGGAAAAAAGGTGGTAAATGAGAGGAATACTTTGCTCCACGTAGGTAGAAAGGAGGTATACAGGGCAAAATCTGAATCTCAGAGACATTTACTGGATAGCCTAAATAATGTTGAAAAAAAGAATATGATATTTAAGGTGGCAAACAGATGAAGAGGGAAAACAAGCATATCATAGGTGGGCAGTGTGTAATGAATGATGAAGGAAAGGTAGTGGTGGGCAATGAGGACATTAAAGACACCTGGAGAAGCATTATAACCAGTTGCTGAATGAAGAGTTTGACTGGAACAGGGAACGTTTGGAGTAAGCGGGTCTGGTGTTTGGCTTGGCCATTGATCAATGCCACTACTCGACCATGGCCATAGGCAAGATGCAGTTGGGGAAGGCAGCAGGTGTGTCTGGGTTGACTGCTCCACTGCTGAAGGCCTCAGGAGATATAGGAGTGGGTTTAGTTACTGATTCAATAAATATGATTATATTTAAGTGAGTTGTCCCAGATGACTAGCTCAACAAAGTGACCGTAAACGTGAGCACGAGGAAAGTTAGAAGGAGAGTGAGCGTGAGGAACGTGAGAAGGAGTGCGAGCGTGAGGAATGTGAGACAGAGCGCGAGCGCGAGGAATGAGAGCGAGAACGTAAACACAAGCTTGAAGTGCTGGAGCTGAAGCGAGACTCCTTGGCTTCAGGCATATCGGGTGCAGCTAACCCAAGCTCCACTACTGCTCTCTCAGCACCTGTTCTAGCAACTCCACGTCTCAAGCTTCCTTCTTGCAAGGAAGGCAAGTGAATCGAGCCATTCATAGCTCGTTTCGAAGACGTGGCACGGCTGTACGATCTGGATGAGACAGCTAAGCGGCTACAGTTCCTTAGCTTGTTTGAGGGCCCTGCCCTCGACATTCTCCACAGAATTCGCGGAGATAATCTCACGTACGAGATGACGAAGACCGCACTCATCAAAGCATATGGTCTTACCGTTGATCATGCCAGGAATCAGTTCATGAAGGTGCGTCTCCAGGAAAAGGAGACAGCTGTTCAGTTCCTTGACCATCTCACGGCATACTTAGGCGAGTGGATGGAGAAGGACGAGACTCCCAGCACGCGAGAGGGAATAATCGACCTTGTGCTACGCACACAGCTGGAAAAGTCGTGGCCTGCTGAGCTTATGGCCCAGCTCAAGATGTGCAAAGTGAAGGATGCTAACCAAATGGTGGAAAATGCTGATGCTTTCTTTACTGCGAACGGATACCAAACTCGTAGGCAACAGCCATGGAATAAGAAAGACACAGCTAAGTCTGGTAAGCAATCGCAGACTGAACCCCAGCATCAAGGCCGTTCTCAGAATAATGGCCAAGGTCCAAACAAACCGCAGAAGGACCAGGGGCAGAATATGCAGCAACCTGCCTGGAAGAGGTACAGGCAGTACCCTAACCAGCAGCAGTATCAGCCATGCAATCGACAAGCGGGACAAACCGTTTCCGCACCAGCCCCAGTGTATCGGAGGCAGGAGGCAAACACAGCCTTCATTCCCCAACAGGCGTACGATGGTGCCGTCCCCACCAGCACAGGTCCTCCTTCACACTTCACTAGTCCCCCTCAGACGGTGAACTCTACTCCACAGGCCGTCAGTGCTCCTGCTCCCCAGATGGTGAGTACAACTCCTTATGCACCTAGTTCGGGTACGACTCCTCACGCACCTAGTCAAAGTACGACTCCTCGCACACCTAGTTTGGGTATGACCCCTAAGGCATATAGACCTGTCACGTTTGAAGAGTTGTGTGCCATGCAGCCTTATCAATGGCTGGCTGCCTCCTCCACAGGCCCTCCCACAGGTAACAGTGCCTTCCTTATTCAACCAGGGTTTGTGGCAGGTGTTTCTGTTAATGTTCTGAGAGACAATGGTTCCTCAGGTTGCACTGTCAGGCAGAGTCTTGTTCGGCCTGAAGAATATACAGGCAGACAGGTCCAAGCTCAGCTAATTGACGGATCAGTGAGACTGATCCCTGAGGCACGTATCCAGGTAGCATCTCCCTTTTACACAGGTTCAACAGTTGCAGCTGTCATGCAAGAACCTATTTTATTTTATTTTTTTTTTAAAGTGTCCGACTCTGGGCATAGGCTTTACAGCCTGCTATCAAGGCCCAGTCGTCATCCTACATACCATACACCTCTACATGTCACCACTTCGGCGCTTAACACCCACCATCCATATTGAAAACATGCTAGGGCTGTCTCATACAGGACTGGTGCATTGGTATTAGCGGGGTTATTTTTACGACATGTCGGTGGGTCTTCTGGTAGATCAGTAAAGCCTGATTTAATGAAATTCAAATCCTTAAACTGTTCCCTGCACCGGCGAGGATTCGAACCTGGGTCCCACGGGACTGCAAGCCAACTCTCTACCGATCGAGCTACCGCCTCATTATAGGTAACATACCAGGTGCCAAGTCTAGTTGCACCACAGATGTCACTACTCAGACTTCGGCTGCAGTAACACGAGCCATGGCCAAGGCTCCAAATCGGGACGCCCCGGTGGCCATTGCACTGCCGCAAGATCTGATTTGTAGTCAAGATGTTGTCCAAGAACAACAGTCTGACCCGACACTTGCTGTTGTGCGGAAGAAAGAAAAGGGTAAAGTGACCAAGTATTCACGGGGTGGATGAGCCAGGTTCATTTGCAAACAAAGACGGCTCTACCGTGAGTCACGAACACTCGAGGGTGAGGTTCGACTGCAGTTTGTCATTCCCGCGAAGTACCGCCAAGCAGTATTACAATGGGGTTATTGTTCAGCATCAGGAGGTCATATGGGCAAAAAGAAAACCCAAGGCCGTATCCGTGCTGACTTTTTCTGGCCGGGAATGGGACAGGAAATAGATAGTTTTATGCACTCCTGCAATGTGTGTCGACATACCACCATTCAGGAAAGTTTCCTTCCTGTGCCATTTGAATCCATGCCCATAATCTCTGAGTTGTGTGAGAGAGAGGGCAGTGGTAATGTGGGTGCAGACCTGACGTCTCACTCGTTGGCCCAACAGGACATAATATGTCTAGGGTCTGTACATACATATGTACCGTAGCTCATAAGCGCACAGTCACGGCGATCCCAACAGTGGACACCGATGACGAATGGGCAGTCGCGGCGATCCCAACCGCGGACACCGACGACGAGCCCTTATTAGTTGTAAGTGTAGGGCTTGTACATACTGTATGTACCGTAGGTTAAGGCGGAAGTTCGAGACCCCCGCAGAGGTAATCTGAGGCTGTGTCTGAATTACCTTGTGGTGTGTCTCGAGCTGTGGGCCTCTCTGAGGATTCCCAGAGAATACACAAAATCCACATGAGTGTTCACACCCACACAGGGTGTTAAAATGTGACCTGGCCAAGTTTGCATAGGGATTCTCGACTTACCTTTATTAGTTATAAATGCGTAGTCACGGCGATCCCAACCGAGGACACCGATGACGAATGGGCAGTCGTGGTGATCCCAACTGCGGACACTGATGACGAGCCCTTTGTAGAAATAAGTATAGTTATAAGCGAGCAGTCACGGCGATCCCAACTGAGGACACTGAGGACAAACGGGCAGTCGCGGTGATCCCAACCGCGGACACCGACGACAAGCCCTTTGTAATAGTAAGTATAGCTATAAGTGGGCAGTCACAGCGATCCCAACCGAGGACACCGATGACGAGCCCTTTATTAGCCATAAGTATAGGTTAAAAAGGGCAACTATTAAGAAAATAATGGCGACCTCATATGTACAAAACTTGCTGTCAATTGATTTTCAGCTAAAGTGTACTTTCTGTTGTGTATGGATTGACTGCTGGGTGGATGAAATTGCAATTTAGTACAAACTGTCACATTGACACCATTGATGCTCCACCCTGACTCATTCCACAGGCACAGTTGGTGGGTGAAGCAGATGTCCAGGTCCACTGATTGTCTCTGCTGCACGCTGCCACCTCTTCTCCTCTGCCCTCGTCACCTTTATTATTGCATTAATTTGTATTATTATTGCTTTACACGTAGGTACAGTTACACTACAACTGTTACACCTACACTGTGTATCACATACACCACGCTACATAACAATTCGCTGTCAATGTAAATGTAGCAAACTTTCGCTCAGTTTGACCTGAGTACAGGATTTTTCACCGTCGTCTCGGAGTTTTTCCCTCAAGCTTGCTTCTCTTAACGTAAATACGAGGTTTTTACGCTCATAGCTGACAGTGCTTTTCTCCTGTAGCAGGATAGTACACACACCACAGTGTGAATCTTGTGTGACTGAGCTAGGGTGTATATATATATAATGTTAAATTTTTCCAGGGAAAAATTTGATTTTCCAGGGGCGTAATGTCACGAATTTTCTACATCGTGAAATTATGTATTGTAAATCGTGACATCGAGAGTTTTTGCGGGAGCGACAAATAGTTCTGAAATGCACGAGATTTCGCTCATTCTCTCAACCGTCCACTTGCGTACTTCTATTCGCATCAAGTTGTCAAAACTTTCGTCATTCTTTCGCGAGTGATTGTCTTTATGTACAGACAGTGCATTCCTCTGAGTGATAGTTTCCGAATTGTCATTTCTTTGAACTTGCTTCCCCGGCCGTTATTTGGCCATGCCCCTTTCACACGTCCCTTGCGTTGGACATTCAAAACACAGTCAGTCGTCAAGCGATAGTCTCGGAGTGTGACTGTGCTGTGCGTAATCTCGAGCGGGTCTCTTTTCTTAGAGATTTCAGAAGTCTCGGCTGTATCAGCGTGAATTCCCGAAACTCCCACCAGCCCGGTGATCGACTGTATTAGTGACGGTCTCATCCTTACCGATTAGTATTTTCTTTTGTTTTTCCTAGGCTTAAGTTTTTGATTATTTAGCTATTTGTCTGAGTGCTTGAGTGAGTGCATTTCCCTTTCTTTGATTTGAATTGATTCATGTAACGTAAATTTATTTTCCTGTATTTAATAAATTTACAGTTCGTTTTCTTGAGCTTTGTTAAATGTAACAGTCGTGTTTGATTTCCCCACATATTTAGTACACTTTTGCTACTCCACGTTAGCACAACTCCTTATATTAATCACAACTGGTACTTAGGTCAGCTTTTGGTATTAATTCTTAAATTCGTTGTGCTAGCAAGGCGTTTGGCCCAGCCAAGACCCTGTTTATTATTAGTAGTATTATTATTTTTTTTGAATGTTAAGGGGAGAAACTAACTTTCTCAGAGGCCGACAGTACAGTAATACAGCCTACCTGAGCGTTTAGTCTCTGCTGTGTACTGTTGAGAAAGTTTATAAATTCTCGACTCTAGAGAATTGGCGAAGTAAGCCAGCATAAAAGTGAAATCGCTACTTGATTTCACATGTCGATTCTCTCGTGGTAATCAACTCGATAGTTATTCCTAGCACACATAGCTATACATTGTTATACATATTTCATTTTCCCCCTGACAGTTACTGATTCAATAAATATGGTTATATTTAAGCGAGTTGTCCCAGATGACTAGCTCAACAAAGTGACTGTAAATGTGTACAAGGGAAAGGATGATGCTCTGGAAAGAAGAAAGTATAAAGGCATGGAGAGAGTCCTAGAAGGTATGATTAAGGAAAGTGTGAATATTAATGAGATGCAGTTTGGGTTTATGCTGGGCAATGGGACCATTATTTCCACATTCACTGTCCGACACTTTCAGGAAAAGTATATGGGACAGAAACGGGAGCTGTACTTTGTTTTTGTTGATTTGAAGAAGGCCTTTTACAGAGCCCCTAGGGTGGTGAAGTGAACAATGAGAAAGCTTGGGATCGAAGAGAGGCTGGTTTGAGTGGTTATGGCTATATATATACGTGTGCTTGCACCCAGGTGAAAGTGAATGGAGATCTGAGTGATGAGTTTTCCATGAATGCTGGCGTATATCGGGGTCAGTCTTGAACCCTTTATTGTCATGGTGCTTGAAGCTCTCTCATGTGAATTAAGAAATGGACTCCAGTGGGAGATGTATGCTGGTAACTTGATGTTAATTGCAGAGAATGAAAGGGAGGCAGAGGAAAGATTTAGAGGTGGAGAGAGAAAGAATGGGGTACAAAGATTTGAGAGTAGATGTGGATAAAATGAGAAGCTAAGAACTGGACACAAACCATTGTTTGGTAAGCCTCCACCAGGCCTTGTGCACGGACTCACCATAAAACCTCCATGACAGGGTTCATTGTGGGTTGAAATGAGACTAAAGATAAACTAAGTCAACCTCATATGACCTTGACCTTTGATCCCTTGATCTTCCTGAACTACTCAGTTTATTGCCACTTCATACTGTATCACTGATGAAAGTTTGGTAAAAATCTGTAGAGGGCTTAAGGAGATAATTTACCCATGCCCATATGACCTTGACCTTGCTGACCTAATCAGTTCATCATCCCTTCATACTGTATCACTGACAAAAATTTGGTCAAAATCTGTACAAGGGTTCAGGAGATATGTCCACATCCATATGACTCTGACCTTTGACCCCTTGATCTTGCTGATCTAATCATCTCTTCATACTGTATCACTGACAAAAGTCTGGTTGAAATCCATCAAGGGGTTCAGGAGGTATCGAAGCACCCACACCCATGACCTTGACCTTTGACCCCTTGACCTTGCTGACCTAATCAGTTCATCATCCCTTCACACTGTATCATCATGCCAACAAGGATAAACTAAGTCAAATAACCTTGACCTTGCTGACCTAATTAGCTCATCATCTCTTTATGTTGTATCTATCTATCTATTGCCAGACGCCACAATACCGCAAGGGGTGGCCATTTGACTTTGAGTTATTTGTTTTACAGGAAGGGGCACTGACCCTCCACCAACCCACTTGCTGACACGTAGGGAGCATGTATGGTTCGGTTATATGGTTACCACCCAGCGTTGTAAATGGTTTCTTGGCTTACAGGAAACCATTTGGCTTGTCACTCAATGTAAAGCCACCTGTAAAGGATAGAAATGCAATAAGAAGTGACAGGAAAGATGGGAGAAATAAGAAGAGAGGAGGGCAGGCACAGAAAAAGAATGATAAAGGCTAAGGAAGAAGTAGGCAGCACTACATCAAGTGAGTGGATGATGGTCGCCACCACCTACCACTAAAGGTATGGAGGGGATAGGAGAGGCACTCGCTGGAAAGTCCCTGCCCACAGCAGGATTTGAACCTACTCCGTCACACTCCGGGTGCCATACTAACCACACCACGGTCGCCTCTAACTTTTTTTTTTTTTTTAGGCAGAATGAAATACCCTGGAAATCCTACCCGATCACGGTGAGCAAGGTCAAAAGGGAAAGGGCAATGTTCCCCTGAGCTAAACCTTATTAGATCATATCGCCCTCCTAGGTGACAGGAGGGCGCTACCCCTCCCGGCATGGCAGGTACCGGGCGTGGCTCGAACTCACGACCCCCCGGTCCTGAGTCCGAGGGTCTACCACTGTGCCACCCTGCCCCTGATTTTAACACTGACAAAAGTTTGGACGAATCTGTTGCGGGGTTCAGGAGATATTGCACTCACAAGGATAAACAAAGTCAACTCCACATGACCTTGACCTAGCTGAACTAGACAGTCCATCATCTCCTCATACTGCATCACTGACAAAAGTTTTGTGAAATCCATCAATGGATTCAGGAGATATTGCACCCAGAAAAGTGTTGTGGACACACCCACACAACAACACATTCATGTACAGATGAACAGACCAATCACTTAATGCCTGCTCCACCATGGGTGGATAGAGGCATAACAAAAGTTATGATATCTAGGGCTGGTGATGCTGCTGTCAAAGAAAAGGGAGCGTGGCCATGCATGGTTTGCCACAAGTATTTGTGATAAAGTGGGTGCATAAAAGATGTACAGAAATTGTATTAGACACAGACTGCGAGATAATGTTGGTTTTGTGTGTGCAGTGTATCAGGTAGAGCATGTAGAGATTGTCAGGCATGAAGGGATTGATCTTGCTGGTGAGTCTCCTGAGTATTGTTATTTGAGGGTCATGTTATGTACTAGAGGTGGGGTCAGAACTAGCTCTGTGGCTACAGTAAGGAGTGCTTGGAGGAGCTTCAGGGAACTGTTGCCTCTTCTGACATTGAGAGGGTTCTCCCACCATGCTATGGGATCTTTGTATGCGGCATGTTTTAGAAGTGTAAAGCTTTATGGTAGTGAGACAGGCAGCAAAGGAAGAGCATATTCATAGGCTCAAACATACAGAAATGACAATGATTAGATGGAGGTGTGTGTCCTTGAATACGAGGTCTGGGGGGGCTAGGTTTACAACTGAAGAGTTGAGAGGAAGGATGGGACTGGAGTGAATTGGTTTTGTGATGAAGAGGGGTAGATTGAGATGGTTTGGGCATGTGGAGAGGATAGAGGATAACAGCTGGTCACAGAAAGTGACAAGCGTGAATGTCACAGGTAAGGATGCGAGAGGCAGACCAAAAAAGACCTGAAACGAGATCACAGAGTGTAACCTCAGGAATAAGGGACTGAATAGGGAAACTGCCAGAGATCAAGCAGAGTGGATAGCTGCCATTAGGTGACCAAGGCTGAAGCATCCAAGCATGTTGGAGCTTTTATTAATGATGCAAGGAAACCATTTACAATGCTGGATGGTAACCATATACAGGTTACCAAATAACGGGTGATGTGGAGCCTACTATGATGCTCCTGTTAACTGGGAAGAGATACAAGCATGGTGTTCACCCTGGAACCAAACCTCTAGGCCAGGTCCCCCACCTCGCTGTGGCGAGGCACTGTCAGCCGCATGAGAACACAGATTCACTGCACAGGACAACTCAACACAGGCAGTTGTTTGCCTGCGACTGACGAGTCTGCTCGATCAGACCGCCTGGGGTACCACAACTACAACAACAACAACTTCCTGCTTTAACATTTTTTAAAATGGCATTAAAAACATCCAGTCTCATCAGCCCCTCTCCTGGTGAAAAACAAGCAAGATGTACTCAGCCACTGTTAGACCTTCTTTCTCTTTGTTTATACAAGGAGTAGACTGTAGCACCAGTTGAACAAGGCAGTACTCCTGAGGTGGATGGAAAGCTGATGACAGGGAGAGCTGGAGCTCCCGTTTCATCAGCCCTCGGGACTAGTTCCCGACCATCCACCTTTGCTGAACTTTTTCAGTGTTTCAGTTACACGGAGAGTAGGCCAGCATGCTCTCCAGCACAAGTTTCTATAACCGTCAACACCAAACTACATGCACAGTACACACTACACTACCATTTCAAAATTAAAAAATGGCGAATTATAACAGTGCCTCGGAGTCCCAGGGGGGGGACCATAAATGCCCCCACCATCCGCCCCTTTCCCAGTGCTGACTCATGCCCTTTTTTGTATCCTCCTTCTTTCTTTATACTCATTTCAAAGCCAAAGGTGACCGTTGTACATATGTACGCAACGACCTTTCTTGCTCTCGTGTTCCTGAACTTGATTCCTCTGAATTCTCTACTCTCTGCCTTCGGCTCTTCTGTCATTCTCTGACTAAATATACTGTATCTGTGCTGTTTACTTATCGTCTAATTCTACTGACTATCAAAAATTCTTCGACTATCTTACTTCTACAATGGAACACATTCTATCTATTTCTCCGTTCTCTGAAGTCTCCATTCTAGGAGACTTCACTGTTCACCACCACCTTTGGCTCTCCTCTCCTTCCACTGATCCACCTGGTGAACAAGCCTACACCTTTTCTATCCTTAATGACCTACAGCAGCTTGTACAGCACCCTACCCGTATCCCTGACTGCCATGGAGAGAGCTCCAACATGCTTGATCTCTTCCTTACAACTAATCCTTCTGCTTATACTGTTAATCTTTTTTCTCCATTGGGCTCCTCTGATCATAACCTCATTATCTTAACCTGTCCTATAGCTCCTGTGCGGCCTGAGGATCCTCCAAAGAAATGTTGTCTGTAGCACTTTGGAGATGCGGACTGGGAGGCCCTCAGGCAGTACTTCTTTGATTTTCCCTGGAATGATTATTGCTTCCATGGCCAGGAGCCATATGCGTGTGCCTTACGCATTACGGAGGTTATTCTCTCGGGCATGGAAGCATACATTCCTTTCTCATATCCTTTGTCAAATGCAAGAAAGCCTTGGTTTAATCACGCTTGTTCTAATGCTGTCCGCAACAAGGAGAGGGCCTACATAAGGTACCTGAGCCAACCCACCCCTGAATCACATCTTTCTTATGTTTCTGCTCGGAATCGTGCTAAGTCTGTTCTTCGTTCTGTTAAAAATAATTTCATCGGCACTAAATGTTCTCAACTCTCCAACTCGAATTCATCACGCTCCTTCTGGCACCTTGCCAAAAATCTTTCTAACAACTTTACCTCATCATCCTTCCCTCCTCTTTTCTACTCTGATGGTTCTGTAGCTGTTTCTCCTACTGATCAAGAAGATCTCTTCGCTCAGACTTTCTCCTCCAATTCCACCTTAAACGATTCCGGTGCTGTTCTTCCATCACTTCCCCCATCTGACTTCCTTATGGCTGACATTAAAATTTCTTCAGCTGATGTACAGTAAGCGCGGAGTGTATTGATGTTTTTTTGCCAACGTCATTCTCTTTCGTGTTAAGTGAAGTAGGGTCAATACTACCCTCCCCTGTGATGCGAAATGAGCTGACGCTTTTTCAACGGGAGCTGGCAACCCTGCCTGATAGGTTTGGCACCACAGGAGCAGGATCAGTAATGTTTGGGCAGCAACAGGAGGAGGATTGTCTCTGTGTGTGATGCACCACGAGGGCATGTTTTGACTCAAATAACACAGTTATTTGGTTACCTACCACATTCTCATCATGCCTAAAGTAACCACAAGCAAGGACAAATGTGTGGAAGTGATTACTTTATACAAAGCTGGCCACAAACTCCCATTTATTGCAAATCAGATGGTCTTAGACTGAGGACAGTGCAGAGACTGGTGAAGCGGTTCAAGGACAGTGGGGAGGCCATTCCTCCCACTCCACTTCCCAAGCCTGGGAGACCTCGTAAGACAACCTTCAGGACCCGTCAGCTGATCTCAAGGCAAGTCAGCAAGGATCCAAGACTAACAGCACGGGATTTAAAAGAAAAGAACCCACAGTTGCTGGCAGATGTGTCTGTCAGAAGTGTGCAGCAGCTGTTGCATGACGATCTGGGCTACAGGAGTTTTTGTGCTCGTAAAAAACCACTGCTAACTGCACTTCAGAAGAAAAAGAGAGTAAATTTTTGTAAGAAATATCTTGCCTGGAGTGAGGAGCAATGGAAAACTGTGCTTTGGAGTGATGAGTCAACATTTACTGTCACTGGTACCCCTTCATCACGAGTGTACCGCAAACCAGGCAGTGACCCCCTGGATCCTAAGTACACTTCCAAGTTTGTTAAATACCCAGCCTCATTCATGGCTTGGGGCTGCTTTACATATTATGGTGTTGGTAGGTTGGTAATTCTACCTGCAAATGAAAAAGTGAACCAGAACAATTATTTGGAGCTCTTATGTGATGTTTTAAGTGACTCTTTTGATAAAACCAAGGCAAGAGTATTTATGCAAGATTCTGCCCCTGCACATGTTGCAAAGTCAGTGAAACAGTGGCTAACAGACTGTGAGGTTCCCCTTATTCGAGATTGGCCCAGAAACAGCCCAGATATCAATCCCATTGAGAATTTATGGGCGCACATGAAGCGGCAGCTGCGTAGTATGGACACATCATCTTTGCCTAAACTTGAGGCTGCAGCTATGGAGCAGTTTTAGTCCGTCTGTTCTGCAAAACTATGCCATCAGTCTCCCCAGATGCCTTAAGAAGATAATAAAGGTGAGGGGGAATGCCAGTAAATACTAAATTCAATGGTGAGTGTTAATTTATTTGTTTCTCCTTGCTAACCAGAAGAATG
This sequence comes from Birgus latro, assembly GCA_018397915.1. NCBI lineage: Eukaryota > Metazoa > Arthropoda > Malacostraca > Decapoda > Coenobitidae > Birgus > Birgus latro. The sequence goes on from JAGKTI010003390.1 coordinate 47,723, forward strand.
TTTTCTTTTTTTAAGATGGCGTCAACACTTTCCGTGCCTACTGTATTTACAACCATTACTGGTCTCAATACTAACAAGGCATACGGGCCTGATGGGGTCCGTCCTGTTGTCCTCAAGAACTGTGCTTCAGTGCTTACACCCTGCCTAGGTAAACTCTTTCACCTTTGTCTATCAACTTGTACCTTTCCTTCTTGCTGGAAGTTTGCTCTCATTCAGCCCGTCCCAAAGAAGGGTGACCATTCCCAACCCTCTAACTATCGTCCAATTGCTTTAACATCCTGTGTTTCAAAAGTGTTTGAGTCTATTCTTAACAGAAAAATTTTAAGACATATTTCCTATCACAACCTTTCTGATCGTCAGTATGGGTTCCGTCAGGGACGTTCCACTGGCGATCTTCTCACCTACCTTTCAGACTCCTGGTCATCCTCCTTTTGGGACTCTGGTGAAAGCTTTGCCATTGCACTTGACATCTCAAAGGCTTTCGATTGAGTCTGGCATAATTCTTTAATTTCTAAACTGCCCTCTTACGGTTTCTCTCCTTCTATCTGTGCCTTCATCTCTAGCTTCCTTTCTGGTCATTCTATAGCTGCTGTTGTAGACAACCATCACTCTCCTCCTAGATCTATCAACAGTGGTGTTCCTCAGGGTTCTGTCCTATCACCAACTCTCATCCTTTTATTCATCAATGACCTTCTAAGCTGTACCTCTAACACTATCCACTCGAACGCTGATGATTCCACCCTTCACCTTTCCTTTTGGGTCCCGCAACGTCCGTCTCAGCAGTTACTTCAGCAAACAAGGGATGAGGCTATGGCACACCTAATGTCTGACTTGGCTCGTATCTTTGACTGGGGTAAAAATAATCTTGTTGTTTTTAATGCATCAAAGACTCAATTCTTACACCTATCAACCCGCCAGATCTTCCACAGGAGTACCCACCCACTGATGTTTAATAACGTACAGCTTGCTCCTGCACCATCCTTAAAAATGCTCGGGGTTTCACTCACTAGGGATTTATCTTGGAAAGAACATATTACATCTCTTGGGAAATCTGCTTCCAAGAGATTAGGTGTGTTAAGCCGACTCCGAACCTTCTTTACCCCTGCACAGTTGTTGACTTTGTACATGGGGTTTATTCGCCCCTGTTTAGAGTACAACTCTCATGTGTGGGGAGGCTCCCCACATGCAGCCCTTCTCAATAGGGTGGAGTCAAAGGCTTTTCGTCTCATTAACTCTCCTCCTCTTACTGGTTCCCTTCAACCTCTGTCTCTTCACCGCACTGTTGCATCTTTATCTCTTTTCTGTCGCTACTTCAGAGGCTACTGTTCCTCTGAACTGTCTGCTTGCATCCCTCCACCTCTAAGATGGGCACGTAGCACCCGTCTAGCAACAACCTCTCATCCCTTTTCTGTCCAACTCTCTAATGCAAGAGTTAACCGTTATTCCCAGTCCTTCATTTATGCAACCAGTCAACTCTGGAACTGTCTTCCTCTGTCTGCATTTCCTACTTCCTATGATCTTCAGTCCTTCAACCGCAGTGTGTCCAGGCATCTCGAAATGAACAATGGATCTTGAATTTGGCTCTTTTTTTATATTGTTTTTGTTTGTTCTTAGAAGGAACAGTTTGCAGGCCCATGGCCTTTGGTTCCTTCTTCCTTACATAAAAAAAAAAAAAAAACTCATATCCTTTCATCTAATTTCCTTTCTGTTGAACACCATCTGTCTTGCTTTAACCATCATCATCTGTTCCTTAATGAGACTCAGCTGTCTAAGGCAACTGATAGCCTTCACTGTATCCTCCTATTTTCTTTATACTCATTCAAAGCCAAAGTTGGCTATTCTGTGTATGTAGGTAACAACATATCTTGCTCTTGTGTTCCTTTCTTCTAATTTCCTTTCTGTTGAACACCATCTGTCTTGCTCTAACCATCATCATCTGTTCCTTAATGACACTCTGCTGTCTAAGGCAACTGATAGCCTTCACTGTATCCTCCTATTTTCTTTATACTCATTCAAAGCCAAAGTTGGCTGTTCTGTGTATGTAGGTAACAACATATCTTGCTCTTGTGTTCCTGAACCTGAATCATCTGAAGTCACTACACTTTGGTTTTGGCTATCCTGTAGTTTTCTGGCAAAATGTGTCTGTACTGTTTATTTATCCTTGAATTCTACTGACTATACAAAACTCTGATTATCTTACTACCATGATGTAACTCATTCCTTCTATTTCTCCTTTCCATGACATCTCCGTTCAAGGTGATTTCAATGTTTACCACCACCTTTGGCTCTCCTCTCCATTAACTGATCCACCTCGGGAATGAACCTACATATTTTCCATCCATAATGACCTAGAGCAACATGTGCAGCACCTTATTTATATCCCTGACCACCTTGGAGGGTGTTCTAACATATGTCACCTTTTCCTAACAACTAATCCTTCTCCTTAGTCTGTTAATCTTTTCTCTCCACTGACTCCCTTGGGAGATGTTATATGCTGATGATTTGGTGATGATTGCAGAGAATGAAAAGGAGGCAGAGGAAAGATTTAAGAAGTGAAGAGATGGTATGGGGTACAAAGGCTTAAGGGTAAATGCAGATAAAACATAAGTGATGATATCTAGGGTTGGTGGCGGTACAATCAGAGGAGAGGAAGAGTGGCCATGTGCAGTCTGCCACAAGGGTGTGGGAAGTAATTCCATCTTATGTAGTGTTTGTGATAAATGGGTGCACAAGAGATGTAGTGGTATTAGAGGTAGACTGCGAGATAATGCTGATTTCATGTGTGCAGCGTGTTGGGGAGAGCAGGTGGAGATTTGTTAGGCGTGAGAGGGTTGAACTTGCAGGTGGGTCTCTTGAGTGTGTGGAGGAGTTTTGTTATTTGGGAGCCATGTTATGTGCCAGAGGTGGGGCTGGAGTTAGCTCGGTTGCTAGGGTGAGAAGTGGTTGGAAGAAGTTCAGGGAGCTGTTGCCTCTCCTGACATTGAGAGGACTCTCCTTACGTGCTATGGGGTCTTTGTATGCAGCATGTGTTAGGAGTGTGATGCTGTATGGTAGTGAGACCTGGGCAGTAAAAGAAGGATATTCGCAGGTTTAAACGTACAGAAATGACAATGATTAGGTGGATGTGCAGTGCATCCCTGCGTGCAAGGCCTGGGGGGGCTGGGTTTACGATGGAAGAGTTGAGAGGTAGGATGGAACTGGAGTGTATTGGTGTTGTGATGAGGAGAGGTAGGCTGAGGTGGCTTGGACATGTGGAGAGGCTGGGGGATGATAATTGGGTACAGAGGGTGAGAAGTGTTAATATTGGTGGAGGGGTTGGGAGGGGTAGACCGAGAAAGACATGGGACGAGGTCATTAAGTGTGACTTAAGGGTTAAGGGACTGAACAGGGAGGCTGCCAAAGATCAAGCAGCATGGAGAGCCGCCATTAGGTGACCAAGGCCGACGCATGCAAGCATGTTGGAGCCTTCAAAAACAAAACGAAACAAAATGAACCTCCTCTGATCACAAACTAATCGCCTTATCCTTTCCTATCGCTCCAGTAAGGTCTCTGTTCCCTCCCACAATGCAAAAACTGTGAAACTTTTGGAGCTGCAGATTGGAAGACCTTCAGGCAGTATACTTCTCTGATTTTCCCTCGAATTATTACAGTCTGGTCTCGCCATACGGCTACTCGTCACGTGATAAATAGTTACAACGATAATTCAAAAGTTATACCCTGTTTAGGTTTAACGTTAAAAAATGAATCACTATTTCAGTAGAGAGACATTATCAACAACTACATCCGAGAATCTCGTGCGGACACGGTGATGCATGCAAGCCGACAATCAGCTATCAGAGCCAAGATGGCCGCCCAATACATGCACAGAACCCCCATTTCGGGTCTGCATAGGAGGCGGCCTTTGCATTAACCCTTTGATTTTCACTCAGCCACTCACTAACATCCTGCACCTGTGAATGTCTCCCATGAACTCTCCGAGTTACCTGACCTTCTCACTTGCATAAGACCCTCACAGTGCTATTGCTAACACCAAGTGACATGGTGCATGTATTATACAAATAATGCTGTGTGCAATAATAAGTTGGGAGAGAAGTTTTGTGTGTGAAGTAAGTGAAACTCTGTGAACTTGGAAATCATGTATGGTGCTACCCCCAGTGAAAAGCATAGTGCTACTGATGCTGCCAAGGGTAAGGCTTAGCCAAGGCATAGCCTTTCCCTTGAAGTAAAACTCGAAATTACCAAGTGCCATATGCAGGGGTAGGGATAGAGTAAGATCGCTGACACCCTAAAAGGTGCCCCAGTCCATGGTCTTGACGCGGACATAAAGAAATCTGAGGCAATACTTTCAGTGTCACAAAACGTGCCTTCCATTGCAGCAAAAAATCGAACCAGAGCAGGAGTGTCTATATTGGAGACAATGAAGTGTCTCTTGGCTTTGTGGATTAATGACCTGAACATAGCAAGGCAGCTTCTTCACTGCTCTTTCATTGCCACCGAGGCTCTCGATCTTTGGGAGGTCCTCAAGGAGAAGGAAAGTATGGAGCCCAAGGAGAAGTTCAAGGCCAGCACGGGTTGGTTTGAGCATTTCGAGGCTCATGCAGGCCTTAAACACATTACAATGCATGGGGAGACAGCAGGCACAGACCATGTGGATGTTGAGGCCTGCCCTGTGAAGGTCAAGGCCATTATCAAGGAGGCAGGATACTCTCCAAAGCAGGTGCTGAATTTTGATGACACCGTCCCGTTTTGAAAGCGGATCTCAAGGAAGACTTGCATAAGCCATGAAGAACAGCATGCGCCTAGTGCCACAAAAGACCATCTCATCCTCTCCTTGGTGCCAATGCAAAGGGGGACCTGAAGCGGAAGCCACTTCTTGTTTATCACTCGGAGAACCCCCCGAGCACTGCCAAAGATCATAAAGGAGAACCTTGGGGTTACTTAGAAGTAACCCCAGGGCCTGGCCGATGTCCACGCTCTGCAGGTCCGTCCCCCCAAAAAGTGGTGCATCTGCCCCCCCCCAACATGGAATCACTGCTGCAACCTAGGGACCGGGGGGTCATCACAACATTCAAGGCGTATTACCTCTGCTGCACCATGAACAGAGTGAGAGCAAGTGATGCTGGGGCTTTTGGAAGAAATACAATATAACATAATGCCCACGACTGACAACATCAAAAAGGCATAGAAAGAGATGCAGCAAAACACACTGAATGCCATGAAGTGTAAGCTGTGGCCAAAATGTGTGTACTCCATCACAGGGTTCTTGATGGTTGAAAGCATCTGTCAAGACATCCTCAACCTCTCACACAAGGCTGGCTCTGAGGAGGTGGAAAGGGGATATGCAAGACATCCTGGATGGCCACAAGAAGCAGCTGTCCACAGAGGAGCTCACTGTGCTCTGGGAACGAGTGCCGGAGACACAGGAGGGTGGTGAGGACCTCAGCAAGGATAGGCATCTTCATGTTCTGGACATAAACACTTTGAATGAGTTACTTGAAGTTGTGGACAAAGGCATGACATTCATCAAGGACAAGGACCTGAACTTGGTGAGATGTGACACATCAGTGTATGGACTTTGTCCTCCCATTCCAATTTGGACGATTCCTTTGCTATTCTTTCATCTCCTTCCCCACTCTGACCTCCTCATGCCTGGAATTAAAAATTCATCACATGATGTACTTCCTGCCCTCACTGGCCTCAACATTAATTTGGCATGCAGGCCTGATGGGATCCCTCCAGTTGTCCTCAAGAACTCTGCTTCAGTGCTAAAACTCTGCCTAGGCAAATTCTTTTGTCTCTGTGTGTTGACTTGTACCTTATATTCTTGCTGGAAGATTTTTTTTATTTTTTTAATGCAAGGAAGAAGGAACAAAAGACCATGGACCCACATACTGTTCCTTCCAAGAAAAAGCAAAAACAACACAAGAGAGAGCCAAATTCAAGATCCATTCATTTCGAGATGCCTGGACACACTGCGTTTGAAAGACTGGAGATCATAGGAAGTAAGGAATACAGACAGAGGAAGACAGTTCCAGAGTTAACCAGTTGCATAAATGAAGGACTGGGAGTAACGGTTAACTCTTGCATTAGAGAGTTGGACAGAAAAGGGATGAGAGTTTGTTGCTAGACGGATGAAGTAAGGACCAGATGGAAAGAATATTTTTAAAACCTGATGAATGGGGATAGAGAGAGCACAGCCGCTGCAAACATGATTGGTTTTGGGGGTGTGCAGAGAAGGAATGCAGTGCCAGGAAATGTGACACTCGCACAGATGAAAAAAGTTCTGAAACAGATGATTAACTGTAGTGGAGAAAGCAGAATGAAGTGCTTCTTGGAGATTTGTAAGAAGGCATGGATGAGAGAAACTCTGCCAGCAGAGTGGAAAAAGGCTGTGATTGTACCCCTGTACAAAAATAAAGGTGAGCAAAGCAAGTGCAAGAATTATCATGGCATATGTTTACTGAGTGAGGTAAGGAAGGTATATAGAAGAATGATTATAGAGAAAGTATGAAAGTATGAGAGATATCAGAAGTCCTCGTGAGTGGTGAACAGGGTGGCTTTAGGAGTGGCGGAAGATGCATGGATCAAATATCTGCAGTAAGACAGATAACGGTGAAGGCTCATGAGATGGACTATAAGGTGTTTATGGCATTCATGGATCTGGAAAAAGCATACAACAAAGTAGACAGAGAAGGATTGTGGAAGGTTTTGCGCATGTATGGTGTAGATGGTAAGATGCTAGGTGCCATCAGGAGTTTTTATGATGGTAGTGAGGCATGTGTAAGGGTAAATAGGCATCTAAGTGAATGGTTCACAATCAGTGTGGGCATGCAACAAGGTTGTGTGATGTCCCCATGGCTGTTCAATATATATACGGATGGGGAGATGAGAGAAGTAAAAACACGAGTAATGGAGAGAAGGATAGCGTTGGTAATGAATGGTGATGGATGGAATAACTCAAATTTGTCGTATGCTGATAATGCAGTGCTACTTGCAAATACTTGACAAGAAATTGGTAGACTAGTGCAGAGTTTTGCTGATGTCTGTGAATGTTATGCCTTGAGAGTAAATGTAGATATGAGCAAAGTGATGGTTGCTGAGAGAGAAGGTGAATCCCAGTGTGATGTTACAGTGAATGGAGAGAGACTGGAATTGGTAAGAGAGTTCAAATACCTGGGTATAGTGACAGAAAAGAGAGAAAAATGTGCAAAAGAAGTGGAATGTAGAGTGACACAAGGAAGGAAAGTAGCTGGTGCAATGAAGGCCTTGATAAGAAACAGAGGCTTGAGTGTCGCAGCTGCACGAGGCTTACACTAAAGAATGTTAGTGCCAACTTTAACATATGAATGTGAGACTATGGTGTGGCATGAAAAATAAATTCAAGTCAAGAGTAAGAGCAGTGGATATGGGACTGCTGAGGAATGTACAGTATGTGGAGTACACAGAGTGGATAGAATACGAAATAATGTGATTCATGAAAGATGTGGAGTGAGGAAGTCTGTGGACACTAGAACAGAAGAGCGTGTACTGAAATGGTATGATCATATGGAGAGAATGGATAACAATAGAGTGGTGAAAAAGGTATATCTGAGCAAATCTGAAGGAGGGAGGAGGCAAAGGAGGCCAAGGAGGCCAAGGAGAAGGTGAGGGGATATGGTGGATGAGTGTGTGAGGAAGAGAGGTATGGAAGTCAGTAAGGCTAGGGGACTGACAAGAGATCGAGCTGGCTGGGTGAATGTTGTGAGAAAAAGTGCATGATCAGGGATTTGGCACCCCATTTTAATGTGACAGTGTCCAGACTGACTCTTATCAGGTACACTGACGTGAAGCTGCAGAATGTGGTGAATCTTTTTGGAGTATCAGATATAGCCAGGATTCCGGGGGCTTGGATAATGAGTGAATGGAAGCCTGATGATGAGTGAATGGAAGCCTGGCCCAATGAAATGGGCAAACTTGGGCTGTCTGGACATTGTTACTCCTCACCCTGCCCTACGGTGGGAAAGGAGGTCTGGATGATGATGTTGGTGATGATATTTTATTTTACTTCTTTCTTTCTTTCATTTTTTTTTTTTTTGACAACAACTTTTGTGAATTTGAGCTTTTGGTTTCTTCTCTGTATTAAGAAAAAAAAAATTAAAATCCTAGGAGGGAAATACACATCCCCTGATATAAAGGGTTTTAATGATAACACAAATAACACCTACCACAAATGACCAGTTCCTACTGCACATCACATGTCACACTTCTCAGTTATCAACTTCACTACCTCTCATTTTCACTTCACACAATGGCATCTCATCACATCTTTCTTCCCTGTAAACTTTCACTTCCTTTATTCTCTTTTTCAGTCACACCTCTCATATTCTACAGAGTCCTAAGAATATATCTAACACTTCTGAGTCCCTGGCAGGCATGTGACCCACCTGAGGCTACTGTAGCCTATACGTTTCTGGGTAACAATACAGAAGGAGTTGGATTCGCACTCATATAATATCTCTCCTTTTCATAACCTGCTCTATAAGCTGTGAATTCTGGCGCCACCATCCGAAGGCATCTTATTGCTACAGGCACTGATCTGAGAAAATATTTATTAAATTTCTATCTTGGTGACCTTTGAAGGAAGATCATAAGACGCTTCAGGCACCGGTGGGAGTGTTACCATCTAGACAGACCTTTATTTCAGTATCCATAGAAAACAATGTCTCACCACAGGCAGGGTGGGAGGTGAAGAAAAGATGCGCACTTATGAGTGATGGCATCACTCCCCCTTCCTACCGTCAGCTGATCAGTCTGTCAACATAACTGATGTGTGGTGCTTCCATTTAACATTTAAATACTTCTCACTATTGCCATTACTATTTCCCAGCCTCTTCCCCAACCAATCCCAGCTTCTTCCCCAAACATTGCCAGCTCCTTCCCCAAAGATTCCCAGCTTCTTCCTAACCACTGCCAGCTTCTTCCCCAACCACTGTCAGCTTCTTTCCCAACGATTTCCAGCTTCTTCCCCAACCATTGCCAGTTTCTTCCCCAACCACTGCCAGCTTCTTCCCTAACCACTGCCAGCTTCTTCCCCAACCACTCCTAGCTTCTTCCACAACCATTCCCAGCTTCTTCCCCAACCATTCCCAGCTGATCAGTGTTTGTGGCAATAAGATGCCTTTGGAAGGCAGCGCTTGAATTATGTGGCAATCATTCCTCCTACCGTATCATTTTGTTTCATTTATAAAGGTTCCAACATACTTGCATGTGTCAGCCTTGGTCACCTAACGGCAGCTCTCCGTGCTGCTCAATCTCTGGAAGCCTCCCTAGTCAGTTCCATATCCCTTAGGTCACACTCTATGACCTCGTCCCAGGTTTTTTTCAGTCTGCCTCTCGCAACCACATCCATAACGTTTACACTTCTTACTTTCTGCAGTGATGCAGGATGAAAGTAGTGGAAACAAGGAAGAGTGTCAAAATGAGGAAAGCCCGAGGGACTGATGGAATGTGTGGTGAAATGCTGAAGCATGGGGGAAAGATAGTAGGAGAACGGATATGGAAGATGTGTAGATTGGCCAGGGCAAAAGGCAGAGTCCCAGAGAGCTGGAAGTCAGGTATAATTATTCCCCTGTACAAAGGAAAATGGGAAAAAGAAGTGTGTGGTAATCATAGGGGCATTTGTCTTCTTAATGTAATACAAAAAGTATATGGTAGGATACTTACTGACAGAGTTAAGGAAATAACAGAGGAATTAGATGGAGAAGACCTGGGAGGTATTAGGAAGGGAAGAGGCTGTGTAAATCAGACATACTGTATTCATCCTTAGGTGTTGAGTGGAAAAGTTTCTGGAGAAGGGAGAGAAGTTGCTTCAGGCCTTCATGGATTTGAGACAGCATTTGACAAAGTGAATAGACAAGGAATGTGGAGAGTATTAAGAATACAAAGAGTGAATGGGAAGCTGTTGAATGCTTTGAAGAGTATGTACAAGGGCACTAAGGCTGCAGTGCATGTGGATGGTGAACTGAGTCAATTTCTCTGGCTGAATGTTGGATTGAAACAGGAATGTGTTATGCCTCCATGGTTGTTCAATCTGCATAGGGATGGGGTTATAAAAAAGATACAAGGTAGGGCAGTGGATGTTGAAGCAGCTCTAATGAGAGAGGGCAGCGTTTGGAAACTTCCTGTTCTGTTCTTTGAAAATGATACTATACCCCTTGGGGTAGGGGGTTTTCAAGAAATCTCCCCCAGTATCCCTGCTTGTCG
>JAGKTI010003391.1:0-13745 GCA_018397915.1 Birgus latro
TTCAGCACCATATATCAATACTGGTCTAATGCAGGCCTCATTTTACTTCTGTGTCTCAGTGGCATGTGTTTGTTGACCAGTAGGCATGCTGTTTCCTTCCACTTTAACCATGCTGACACCACTATTGTTCTGACTGATCTCTCCACCTCTGCTTCACAGTCCAATACATCTCCTAGATAGCAGAACTGCTGCACATCCGGTAGTGTGCCCCCATTCACCTCTAGTGCATCCTCTGCTTCATCTCCCTCTGCCTCTCTTCTTATCCAGGCTGGGCAGCGGAAACTTTGCACTCGTCTCAAATTCTGCAGACCTGAACACCTGTGGCACCACTTATTACATTTGTGCACAACACTGAGTTCACTCGTACTCCTCTGCCACAGCATCCATGTGGCCATTTTCCCAACTGAATTCTTTCTACTGGTTTCTTGCCTGTCACCATTACCTTTGTCTTATCCATATTTATTTTCATTCCCCTCTTCTCCATTCTATTTTTTCAGTATTAGCGTGTGTGTCATTTATGCTGTTTTAATATTGACATGAATAATAACATAAAGAATACATAATTGGGCCATATACAGAACTGTTAGTAAGAAGGAGCTTCGAGAAAAAGCCATGTAAGTTGTTGAACATGTGGTCCCTTGTTTGTTTCAGGTTGAAGGTGTGGTGGTGGAGGTGCCCATGCCCAAGTGTGTGCTGAACTGCAACTTGACAGTGACACAGGGCAAGTACACATTTGAACCTGTCACCAAGGTGCTGCGTTGGGACCTGGGACGCATTGACCCCACCAAGTTGCCAAACATGCGAGGCAATGTATGCTTTCCTGCATTCACAGTGTTTTCTTAGTATTCATGTATACCAGTATATACATGCATTCACATATACATGCCTACATTTTGAATTATTAAATTGGATTGCTAGGATTTGTAAATAAGAATAGATGAGTGTGAAGGTAGGAGAACTGTCAGCAGAGTATCCATTGAATTGGGCCACACATCTGTTCACTCATCACTGAAGCCTTCAAAGTCATCAGTTTACTGCACAGACAAGGCATCCATATGTGAGATATATCATACACAAAATGTTTTTTTCAGTTAATAGTACACACTCAGAACTGTATGATTCTGCATAAATGTAACAGGCATTTTCCATGATATTTTCTGAAGTGCAGCAGCTGTCAGTGTGTGATATATGTGTAGCTATTTGTATAATGTGTTCAGTAAGTATAATTGTGGTTTATGAAAATTAATTGTGTTCCTGTAGTTGGAGGAGTATTTGAGTAAGGTAACCATAAACCTTTTCAGGGAAGGTGAAATGCTGAAGCTTGACTTAATTCTCTTGCTCCAATTCACCTTATACTGTACCCCACACTATTGTATTGGATACGTGTATGCTATACATGTATACTGGCAAAGAGGAAACAAGCTGAATGATGGTAAAACTGAGATCATCATCATCCAAGGAAACAGAAGGGGTGATGATGCTGATAATGCCCTGACTTTGAACATTGGTCTGTCACAAAGTCAGTTCTGTTTGAAATCCTGGTTCTTATTTTAATTCAAGGTTAAATTACAAAGAATATATTAATCAAGTTGTCAGAGGGTGTAAGTTGCATATCAGAACTCTGTACTGTGAAAAAATTCCTGAATAGATGTTGCCTCAACATTGGTCCATGCAGTGGTCTTGTCTCATGTCGATTTTGGATTGGTCTTCCAAATAACATACTAACAAAAGTTCAGTCTGTGCTGAACAGGACAGCAAGGCTTATCTTTGGTCTTCCCCCAAGAACCTCGACAACTCTGTTCCTAATTGAGCTGCATTGGCTACCAGTAAAGGCTAGAATTGAATTTAAACTAGTTTGTCTCTTAATACATTTAAGGTTCTTAAGTTTGGTGAACTGAAGTACCTTGCTGAATTGTTAAAATTCCCATTGACACGCCCAGGTGTGATGTTACATAGTGAAGTTGATTCCTTGCATCATGATGAGCCTGGAGCCATTCTTCAGTCATCTTTCTCTGATCATTCTTTTGTGTATAGAGCCCCTAGGTTATATAACAGATTGCCATTGTCCATAAGACAACTCTTCGGTTGAATCCTTTAAGAGACAGCTAAAAGCCTTTCTCTTTTCAAAATGCTATGATCTGGAGAGAGGTACTGGGACAGATGATTATGGGGTTTAATTATTGCTCATGTAATGCCACTCAGGGATGAGTGAGGCTGGTCACTCTCATCTTAAATGTCAGGACCAACTTGCCTAGCCCCGGGCTCCGACGCTCCTCTGTGGGGCAACATAGGATTGGATAATGAATGGAAATTTTTTTTTCTTTTTTTTTTCCTGATGAAGCATGTATTGTATACGAGAGATGTCAGAGTTCTTGTAATTGTAAAAATAATGTATACTGCATGTGTGTCGAACACCAGTGAATTCCCAGTGGAAGAACTGACACTTTTAAAAAACAAATGACAAGATTATTATTATTATTTTTATTATTACAGTATTTTATTACTGTATAATATTTACAGTCTTGGCACTTGCTTTCTTTACTCATATCAGAGCTTCACTACTGTATGATGATGTCTTTTTAAATTTTATTCATGGTAATGCCAACTGATTTTATTTAGCTAACAGATATTATTTAGCTTAGGAGTGGCCATACACAGAGAAGGGGTTAGAGTTTGTTGGAAACTAACTACACTTTGTAAAAATTTTGTCTTTTATGATTTTTTAGCAGTTCAGTTCAGAAGAGACTGTTCATTGTAATAGAGTTGTCACTTTTCACTTTGCCTAAGTTTCATTGGTAGTTTTGTTGGACAGTAATGCTGGTGATCTTATATGACTTTTTTGTCTGGCTAACCTCTTTTGTTATGCTGAGATTGTTTTATATTTTTTATTCTTGCTACTACCAGCTTGTAAGGCCTGGTCGAGATGGTGATGCTTACCAATCAGCAGGTCAGAGTTTGTGTCTTATGATATTGTGTATTGCTCTGTATTAAAAATTTCTTTAACTGACCCTGTCCTAGAGTGGTAAAAGAGGGCCGGTTGGGATGCTAATGCCAGATATTTTACTAGGCATAGGAGAGTGCCCTAGTGGTAAAAGCATTAATGAAAGCTGTATATAAACCCTCCTGTTTGAAGAATCTCAGTTAAGCTGAATAAGATCATCTTGAGGTAGCAAGAAACTAATAAAGTTGCCACCAGACTCGAGGGATGAAGTGTAGAAAAGTCATTTAGTCCATCATGCCAGTAGAATAATGAGCTAAAATCCTGATATTGCATAAATAAGTTTGGTAGTATACATTGCTGATAGGTATGGTAATACAGTACAAGAATTGAGTACTGTAGACTGTTTGTCGTTCCCACCTCTGTATTGGTGCCACTGTGTTAAATGTGCATTGTATAGTGGTATGGTAACTTGTTGGAAATGTGGTCTTGCTCCAGGATATTTTTATGTATGTCACTTTGCTATCTATCGTAATTTCCATTGTGAATTAATGAATTGTAGTGTGTCCCAGTCATACAGTATATGACTAAATCTGCGAACTAATTTCCTTCAACAGATCAGCGTGCAGAGTGGTACTCCTACTCCAGAGAGTAACCCTACAATAAATGTGAGTAATCCATGCTTTTCATTATGCTGTAGTTGTTGCTGTGGTGCCAGGCTCAACTGAATGCGAGCCTAGTGGACAGCAGGCTTTAGTTACCTTCCTCCTGCAGTCCATCATCCTTCTTTTGTGGGAATGAGAAGGAGATGAGGGACGTTTGCAAAGCTGTCTGGTAATATCAGAGCCACTGCATGAAAGCATCCCTCACCAGCACTATGATAATAAAATTCAGGCCTTGTGGCATATATCTCATAAATAATTCATTAAATATGTAACACTATATCATCACTGCATTTATATGTCATCAGTGCTTAGCACTTTTGCCATTGGAACATTTTCAGTTACCATGTTCATTCTTGCAGCACCAGACCCAGTCATGTTTATCACCACTTTGCTCTTATCTTTCCTTCTGATTGGTTTTTCAGAATCTTTCAGTCTGCTTCTTATTTCTTTTCCTTTCTAATCCTGTACAGTTTCACACTTTAGTACAGAATAAGTATCTTCATCTGGAATGAGACGCAGCATTCATCAGTCTGCATTCTGCCTCTCGTACCTTTTCCTGCAATATTTGTCATGTAATCTGCTGTTTCGTGGTTCACACATCTAGTGTATTGTGTTTATTTATATCATCATCGTCATCGAGACCTCCTTTCCCACCCTAGGGCAGGATGAGGAGTAGCAGTGTCCAGACAGCCCAAATTTGCCCACTCCAATGGGCCACACTTCCATTCACTCATCATTCAAGCCCCCGGAATCCTGGCTCTATCTGAAACGCCAGAAACATCTACCACGTTCTGTAGCTTCACTTAAACGTATCTGATAGAGTTTGTCTGGATGCTGTCACATTAAAAAGGGGTGCCAAGTCCCTGATCATGTGTTTCTCCTCTCAATATTCATCCAGTCATCTCGATCTCTTGTCAGTCTCCTAGCCTCACCAACTTCCAAACCTCTCTTCCTCACACACTCATCCACCATATCCCTCCACCTTCTCCCTGGCCTACCTTGCCTCATCCCTCCTTTAGAGTCACTCAGATATTTATTTATATACTGGGTATGTTTATTTACTAGGATTGAAGAAGGAGGGTACCAGAGATTGAGCAGCTTGGAGAGTCACCATTAGGTGGCCAAATCTGATGCAGGCATTGTGGAGCCTTTATAAACGATACGAATGAGAGGGCATATGCTATATTTTATTCTTGCCAGTTCCAGACAAGTTTATTCAATTTAGGGGAGACTTTTGACGGGAGAGGCCTTCATTAACCCTTTCACCACAAGAGGTCTACCCTAAATTGAATATCATCATCTGGATGTAGCTGGAGTGAAAATTAATATGTCCACAGATTGAAAGGGTTAGAGAATTTTCAGACTGTGTACCCTTCAAAGTATCACCCAGAACTTACCACCACTTGACATTTCTCTTGACACAGGTTCAGTTCACCATTACTCAGCTTGCACTCTCAGGACTGAAGGTGAACCGGCTGGACATCTACGGTGAGAAGTACAAGCCATTTAAGGGTGTTAAATACATAACCAAGGCTGGTCGCTTCCAAGTCCGCACTTAAATAGTTCTCCAGGCTTCCAGATATTGTCCTGGTGGTATCTTGGTGGTATAGTAAGTTCTTGGTATAAATTATGGTTTTGATATTCCTTATTGCTATTAACCTCTTGAATCTGGTTGTCATCTTTTTCATTTATTCTTGTTTTCTATACCAGCTTTACTTTAACTTGGCCTAAAATTGCCATCTTTCTATCTTGAATCTTGAGTTGTATAAAGAAATTAATGTTAGAATATGATCCAAGTCATGAAGAAGTACTATGGAAAGGACATGTAGCCACAGTATTTTCTTATTCAACCACTGAGCTGAGTGATGTAAGCTACAAAATGTGCGCCAAATTCCGTTAAAATGGCTGTATGTGAATTTATTAACTTATGAAAGGCCTCTTGAAATAAAGGTGTTTATTTAGGCTGTATCTAACCTTTCCAGTTCAAAAAGTCTATCCCAAGTTAAAGGAGATAGCAAGAGTAAAATAATAAAGAGATCTCCAGGCTCAGTGGGCTAAATCCATGATAAAGTACACAAGAAATGCCAGCAGAACTTTCATTGGTGCCTATAAAGTTGATGTTTTGTATCCGATCCCATACTTTTAATGAGGACTGCCTGTTGCCTTAACCCTTTTCAGAATGATAATGGCATATTGTACTTGTTCTTGCTGTCCCCTGATTTTTTCAACTTGAGAGAGACCCCCACCCCCCAAAGTCAAGAGATTAATAGAGATGTTTGTTATCTGTTACATTCCAGAGGATAGTATCAACATGAATTAAATTTATGGGAGGTAACTTATGATTTAAAATATGTAGGTCATGTAGGGAGGATGGAAAATGAGAGACTGACTTTAGTCGAGGCACGCGACTCTGAGGGTGTCATTATCGCACCCTGGCAACCTACCCATCAAGAGTGCTTCTGATTTTGTGTATAATAGGATGTGCTTGTGATTCGTTTATAATATGTTTGTTTATAATAATATTCATACCCTGTATATAATATATCTGTGTATAATAATATGATTCGTGTATAATACTATACAAAATTGGACACATTGTTGACTGGTAGGCTGCCAAGGTACACTAATGACAACCTCAGAGTCGTGCGCCGCAACTATAGAAGAGTGTTTGTGAGTGAGTTGGAGGGGGAGAGGAGGATGGGAAACCAAGGATGAGATGGAGGGATGGAGTGGAGTGATATATGAGGAAGGGGGGTGTGACTTGGAGGAAGGGCAGCCAAATGGTAGAGGACAAAGTAGCATGGAGGCGATTTGTTTGTGGCCACCCCTTATGGGATTAAGGCATCTGGCAATGGATATATAGACATCATAGAGACAGAGTTAAGCTTTGTGTGACATGCTTATTATTGTATGCTGTTATTTCATTTTCACCCCTACATGTCAATAGTATATTTTTTATTTATTATTCCTGACATTTTCGTTCTACTTAGGATACTTAGCACTTGATAGATTAGATAGAGCCATAGTTAACTCCTTGACTGCCAGAGGTACTTCCTAAACTGAAGAGGATCATCTGGTGTAGCAAGAATAATGTGAAAAATGCATCATATTGAAGAAGTCTAAGTGGCAGTTTGGTGACAGTAAGACTTCAGATGCAATTGGCATCACTGATTTCCTGTATAATATTATGGGTTCACTTTGGTGGATGTAACTGCCTTTAAATTTTTTGATAATATGTAATAAATATTCTGCCTTTTACAGAGATGATGAAATAGTTGTTATATTTTCACTGCTGTCCAACTGGTATGAAGATAATTTGCAGTATTGTACTTTAGCTTGGTGTATGGTATATGGAAGTGGATGTTTGTTGGTAATAGTAAAATTATTTTCTTCAGTAATGCAGTAGTGTGTGAACAATTCAAGGTAACTTCTGATGATGCATGATGTTGAATTTGGTTAAGTTATGGGAATCATTATTTAATATAGTTACTGGTAGTTAGGTTCTTAGAAGATGAGTAATCTAGTTAAATTTGGAACAAAGCCTGATTAATGTCTTGAATCTTGTGGTCATTTTATTTATTTTTTGATGTCTTCAGGCAATCATACTCAACTTATGGGAGACTTTTTGCACAGGAAGAGTTAGTTATAGCCTTCATTAATCCATTCATTGCCACAGATCCTTCTTAAATTGACCAAGAAGTGGTGCCAAGGCACAGCAAACCTGTCCCCGGCAGTCATTTTAGTGCTGACATGTAAACACAACAGGATATGTAGTCAGAGATGTCACATATCAAATATGGAGTAAATCGGGTGAAAACTGATGATTTTATGCTCATTTGAAATTTTATGCCCGACCCACCTGATATGGACCCACCTATTGCTAATCGGAGGGTGACCCGCTGAGCTCTGCTATCTCCGCAGCGAGCGTGTAACATTGGTTGCCACATTGAAACACCACCACTCTTCACCTCCGCAGTGGTAGTGTAATTGGATCACTGTTCTTAGCTTGCTGTTTCTGTTTCGCTGTTGCTTACATAAGCTAAGCGGTGGGCCATGGCACAATATTTTCCGAATTCATCGGCTGATTTCAAATGATGTGGGCATCGGTGGTGTAGATAAACATTAGCGCTGCCCTGGGCCACTGGTGGCTGTTACACAAACTACCTGGTGCTACCCATGAGAAAGCCTCTCCAAACTATAGAGCTTTGTGGGGTGACCCCTCTAATGTAATGAGGCATGTTATACTGTAAGATGCAGTTTTGAAAGATGCATCTTTAGGTTTTGGTTTCATGTCGATACGACGAATTCGAAAGGCGTTAAGGCAAAAAAAAATATATTTTTATTTTTTAAATATTTTTTATTTATTTTACATTTTTTTGGGCCTAGAGCCTGGGCCGTGGCCCAATTTGGCCCAAAATTTAAGCAGGTGATCGGAGGGTCATAGCCCATCATTCCTGTAATTTTAGTCAGAATCGCATGAGTACTTTTTGCTTAGAGTTTATAATAGACAGACAAACAAACAAACAGACAAACTGAGTGAAAACATCAAAACAAAACCTGTCCCTGAGCGTTGGTGTAGGGAAGAAAGAGACAAGATCAGAGTGAAGGAGTTACTGCACGTAATTAAATCATGGTTGTAATCCAGTATCCTTTGTTCAACTTGTTAAGCTTGGCATTATCAACACATTTTGAACATGAAACGGAGGAGAGAAAGTTTCATTTTTAGTCCCTCACCCTCACCTCTGCTGTTGGAAGTATAAGGCTGTTTACAGGACTAAAGCATTCGGTCCTGGTGCTGATAGTGTGCAGATTAAGAGTTAAGTCAGGTTTTCTAACTACTTGTGTATTGCCTTTTTTTTTTTTTTTTTTTTTTTTTTTTTACCAGAAGTAATAAGAACCTATTGTGTTTGTGGAGTTTAACCTACAGTGATGTTTGAAAAAGTTTTTGTTCCAACTGTCTCAAGATTATTATATACAGCTATGGGGACAGCTCTTGAAATGGGCAGACAAAGGTTATATGTAACTCCTCCAATGAAAAGTCTCTCCTAGGCTGAATAAAATCATGTATCAGTAGCAGTTGCAAAACAAAATGGACATCATAGTAGTCAAGGAGTTAAATGATGTACTAGGTCTTCCATGCTTTAGTTACTTATTACACGTTATATTTTTGTTTAATAACAGTTGTATGGAGGACTAGTTGCCGTGTAGGCTGTCAGTTCAGGCAGATGTGAACCATAAGAGTTCAGATCCAAGGGATAGGAGTTTATCGTTCAAGTAATGCCATTGAGGGGAATGTGGCTGGTCACCCAGGCTGGACCCCTGTGCTTCTGATAAGACAGTTTTTTGCATGTTTAGGTGTAATGATTTGGTGCTGATGCTGTAGTATGGAAGGGTGAGTGACCTAGAGATAAAACTGGCTGATCAAAAATTATCTGATTCACAGAGATCACTGGGCTAGAAGAGGGAAGAGATGGCTTTAGATCACAACATATGGCGAGTTCTCATTGGGTTAAAGGATCATTATGTTAGCATGGTCAGTGTAAATGTAAACATAAGTGTAAAACAAACATATATCCTTAGAAAATAGTCATCTCATATGTGGCTGCATGTTATTGCAATGTAACCTCTAATTGCTGCATCTTTTTCAGTTTCATATCTTCTATTTAGTCTAGATGAAAAACAGGGGAATTGGGTAAAATAAGATGAAGAAGCTTTGAAGTGCTGGACCATCAGTGCATTGGAGAGAGAGACCAAGGAAGACATGGTATGAGGTGGTGTTTGCTTACCTTAGATCTTGAGGTATTTCTAGAGAGCTGGTGTAAGATAAAACTGAAGATGATTAATGATGATGGTGATGATTTGGGGATTAAACTTTAAATATTCAGCTTTTGTAACTGCAACAATCCATAGGAGGTCCATTGCAAGACTGGACCTTCGTCTCAGGAGTGGAAGCTAGAATTAAATCTCTTCTGTAGCAAGTGAAGTATAAATGGAAAAGAGGTGTCTTTGATGAGAGTGATGCATGTGAGTTACCCAAAACTGATAGAATAATATGCACCAAGCAGCCCAGTCATCCTCAACTCACTGGAGTGGCCTGATTGAGGTGTAGGCTGTAAAGATTGTAAAATTTCACTGTTGTTCTGGGTATAATACAGAACGTAAATGAATAATGTGGATGAATCAGCAACTCCTACTTCCACTTGAGCTGGACAATAGAGCATTTATTACATTTTCATCCATTTTACCACCACCATAGCATCCACTGCATGGAAGTGAAAAAGCAGATTTTGCTTAGTCAAAAAATAGTGTCTCTGGGTTACAGGGTTGTTTGGTCATTGAAGGAAGACTGGCTGAAGCTGTTTTTCCCTATATGCAGGAATGGCCAGCTATAGGAGAGAAAAACTCATCATAATGAGTTACATTCATATGGCTTGGACATACAGCTGTTTGCCTGTGTTCACCTCTGCATCCAAAAGAAGAAATACATTCCACATATGATCTGCATAACTGGATCTCCACATGTTCACTTATAGCATTAGAGAATATTGCATATGTGTATGATGCTTTTGTGTGTGTGTTTTAAAATAATTTATTTTGTTATTTTTCTTTTGAATTTTGCTTCAATCATTTTGTTGAAACACAAGTACCAGTAAGTTGACTTTCAAGGAGCTGTTGTTTATAATATTGTACCATATTTTGACATTTTATAGATTATCTACAGTATGGTATAAAATTTACAATGTTGCTTTTTTCATATCTTGGTATCCATTTTCCTTAACAAAGAACAGTTGTCAGAAATGTAATGTTACTTGAAAAATATTCAAGTAAGTTTTATCTTAACAAAAGCATACTATAGTTATTTTACCTTAACTTGGTCTGGATTTTTGTCCTTTTGCAGCTTATTTCACAGAGTTGTGGAGGACAAAGAGAATATTATGGCTCTGCATCCTTTCCATAGCGCTTCTTCATGAAAAACTTCATATTTCGGCGTTAATCTACTTTTACAACTCAGCATTCAAGATGGAGAGATGTCAGTTTAAGGCCAGGTTAGTGTAAATGCAGTATACAGTAAAACCTCACTATAACAGACTAACTGGGGTCCAAGTCATTCCAGAACATGTGAAAGTCTGATAAAATCAACATCTGGACTTCCCCTGAGACTTTTTCTGATATATCAGACATTAGTCTGGATCGCACCAACGGTTTTTCACTACCATTGCCTACTGTACTGTATCATACATTCACTACAATAATCAAATGGTATATACTGTATAATTATACTCTACTGTATACTGATAAACTTGTCTTTTATTTACCATATTGTGGTGAACATAGCGAAAGTGGTCAGGCAGTGTCTTTTATTTACCATATTGTGGTGAACATAGCTAAAGTGGTCAGGCAGTCCAGACTGCTTCTGACATTATTGGACATTTTCCAATACAGTATGTAAGGATTTAGTCTGATCGGCTCTTCGATTCCAATGAAAGTAAATTCCAGTATATTGCATTCTGTTATATCGAGGTTTTACTGTAGTAGTGTACTTATTTTCAGGAATGCACCTGGGAAGAATTGCCAGTGCAGTTAAGAGTCTGTAGTAAAATATAATAGCAATAACACCAGTATAAAAATAACTATGTTTCTTTTACTCTAACTTGGCCAAGATTCCCATCTCCCCATCTTGAATGCTGAGTTGTATTTTGACACTAGATTAGATGCTAGTCACAAAGAAGTGCATTGGAAAGCTTGTAGTGGTAACATTGTCTCTTTTGGCCACAGATCAGTGTGAAATTAGCTGCAGTAGGATGAAAAAATGGGTCAAGTTGGAGTAAAGTATAGAATGAGAGGGTAGGGTTTGAAAATTACTGGTACTGTTGTTTACTGATGATGCTGTTATGTTAAGTAAAGGTGAGTGGGGGTTGCAAGACTTGATGAATGAGTTTGGGCGGGGGGGGAAGCATTTAAGAATGTATCAAAGAATAATGTTATGGTCTTTGAGAGGAATGAGGTCAGAGTGCTGAGTGAGGCTGAATGGTCAGGAAATGGAGAAGTGAATGCCTTCAGATATCTAGGTAGTTGATAATCAAGGCTGGGAATTTAGTGGAGGAATTGGAAGAAAATGAACACCAAGGAAGGAGTTTGCAGGTACACTCTTGAGGGCACAGTATTAAGGAACAGGGGAGTGAGCATGGAAGTAAAGAAGTTATTGCATGATTATATTGTGATCCCCATTCCAGTATTGTTGTTACTTAACTCAAGTCTGTCTGGCTAGGCAGACTCGTTGACCACTGGTAACTGCTTCCGTGGGGTTGTCCTACAGACAGAGTACTAAACCATGTAAGGATCTGGCACTCCCTTGTAGTAAACAGTGTTGCACTAGGGTCAGACCGGCCAGGGTCCTTCCCATGGTGAGGTACAGGGAATATGAGGAAGTTTGACTCATGGGTTGAAGATATGAGGTAATACTGATCAAAACATTCCCATGCCCTTGAAGTTTATTCAGCTCCTGTTTGTGGTAGTTTATAGCTGTAATATAGCTACTATACTAAGTTCTTAGCATAATACGGAAGTGTAAGATTTGTTGAATAACCCTGGTCTGTCTGGCCGAGCAGACCCATCAACTGCCCCTCCAATGCCCCCCCTGTGCAGTGAACCAATTTTTTTGTTGCAGATAGCCTATGGGGTTTGTTCCCCAGATGGATGCTCCATTTGCATCTCTCAGCCAGTTAACAGGGACACCATAGTAGGCTCCACATCTCCCTGTTATTTGGTTATATGGTTACCATCCAGCATTTTGAATGGTTTTGTGGGATACAGGAATTCATTAGGCCTGTCACTCAGTGATAAGAAGAGTAGTAAAAGGTGACAGGAATGATGGGAGGAAAGTGGGAGATAGGAGGGCATACACAGAAAAGAATGATAAAGGTGAAGGAAGAAGTAGGCTGCATTACATTGTGAGTGGATGATGAGCACCCCTACCAGGAGACTGTTTGTTTGGAAAAAAGTATAATCGAGCACTGTATGTGCTTGTGGACAGAAAAATGCTTGTGTGTGTCAGTGCTATAAGAGTTGAAAGAAGTCAGTACCTGAGTATTTGATCATAATGTTAAAGTATGTGAAGTGAAATTGGGTGAAGCATGGATGAAACTGGTGAGATGGTTGCTCAGAATGAAAGGAGTGGAAAAATTCAGAAGCAAATTGTCATTATAATAGCTATGGTATGATTATGGGATGTATATAACAATAAGACCCTGTAACTGCTTTATTCATAGTCAAATGTAAATACCACTACAGAAATGAGTACTATTCTATTATATTTACAGTAAAGATCTATTATTTACACCACAATATGAACATTTGTGTTAAGTTACCATACTTGTTTTATTTCTAAATGAATGAACACTTGCAACCTGAAAAGGAAAATAAATAACATTTAGCTCTTCCTGAGAACTTGAAATTTTGTACAAACTTTAGTTGTTCACACTAACAAGTAAATGCTACCCATATCATAGAAAACCAAGATACAATAATCACTGTTGCATTACCCCTAAGTAGTGATGCAAGCGGTTGTTATGATAAGTACAGTACTACATATTTTCTTCCACATGAAATACCTCTAAAACAAAGTCTTTGTAATCTATTATAGTTTAGCAGTTTGTTAAGTGGATTTCAAAATACAGTGCACTGCATTAACCTGAATATACCATAACACACTGTCAATTTAGAGACTCAGTGTTTGATCTTAAGGGTCACTAACTGATACAAGGAAGGGCATCTGGGGAGGGGCACTTTCACACACAGCAACTGTGCAGTTGTACAGATGTCCCTGTCTCCCAAAAGAAGAATGGAGGGCTGTAGGTGAGGTGCAATTTAAACCTGCTGTTCACCAGCTTCATGCTCAGATAAGCATGGAGCTATGAGTACAACAGCAACAACAGTGTTGCAAGACCCACAAGACACAATATAAGCTGTTCAGTCAAGGGTGAAAGTTTGCCTAATATTTCACCTCTTCTGCTTTACCACTTTCCTCTGCTAGCTAACATTCTTAACTCCTAAATTGCGGGGTTGTGTGAGCTGGTCCTGGCACTTCCAGCCGGTGGTAATGCGTTCTCTGACTTATTTTTATAAAATATTGGCCCAAACTA
>JAGKTI010003391.1:18765-34567 GCA_018397915.1 Birgus latro
TAGTGTGCTAATAAGGATGTTTGTGTTGCCACCTGTTATCAAAATTTTCGCATTTTGTTTTCTCCAGAAAGTGAATTATTTATTGAGTTATGCTTTTATAAAGTATATTATCAACGAGTATGTTGCACTAAAGCACTTTTCATAGCTGTGACGTCAATTGTTCCCCGAATAAAGGGAGGGAAACCTTATCTATAGATTACTCCATCCGGTTGTCCTCTCAACCTGATATACTGTACATCCTTTGTTTTATGTCAAAGAGTTAGTCCGTTCTTAACTGTCGTATTTGTAAGTTGCTGTGTCCCTAAACTCCACCTCCAGCGTAAGTAAAAGGGGGTGAACCATGGGGTAAACATCATCCAAGTTACTGACGTCCTTTTATGTTCGTTCAGCAGTTTTTCATCACAGACTTGACTATTTTTTAATCATACAGTGGCGCAGCCACCGACAGTGGGGCTAAGCCGTATCTTTGGGAGGCCTACCAGGCCCACAATGATTGTGGTTGTGTGCATACGGATGGAGAGTAGATGAGCAAGGCAATTAGAGGATAAGGGATTATTCCCCCGAACTAGACCTAGACAGATCATTATAGGATAGCCCTGCTTGGGTTACGGGAGAGCGCTACCCCTCCCAGCACAGGCAGCTACCCGGGCGCAGCGCGAGCTCTCGACCTCGCGATCTCGTCACATGCTTTACCACTGAGCCACCCGCTCAGCCCCCCCGCCCCTCGAAAGCTAAGTCCTTGTTGATTCGTTTAGGTACAATACTGTTTATTATCCACCTCATAGCTTCACGATTTACATTTTTTCTTTGTTTCCATTTATAGCCGCGTTTCATATACACTTGTGAAACGGTCAGTCCGTCGACTATCATCTTAAAATAAGGGTTTCAAACCCTTATCATGAGCTTCTCACTAGCTCATCTCACTCAGTTCTCTAACCTCATCAACTTCCATATTTCACCTTCTCACACCCTCATTCATTTATCTTCATAGCCTGCCACGCCTCGTCCCACATTCAAAGTCACCCAGTTTTCATATTATCGGTGGCATAGTCAGGTCTGCTCAAGTGGGGAAGCTAAGATGGGGGTGTTCTGGGTGGGTGGGGAGTCGCTTGTACCGTGGGGGGCAGTGGGGACCGAGGGTCTGACTGGGGGGGGGCCTGGACCCCTCAGATCCCCACGTAGCTACGCCAATGCATATTGCAAACAGAAAGGAGCACTGCTTAATTATGAAGAATCATGGAATCTCGCCATTTTTGTATCGTTCTTTTTGTTTCCTGCTGGATTCATGGTGAATACCGTGTGGGTTGATAGTTGTCATTCCCAGTAGTTCATAAATTAGTATTTGGGTTAAGTTACAATTGGTCCGTCCACACGATCCGCGGACACCAGTAGTGTTTCAGTGGAGTATGGTACTGGAGAATGCTTGTCGTGGTAATGAACTTAAGCACAGTCCCTGCATCTGACCCATTATTTCGTCACCGTGCTGAGACTCTGATAAGCTTATACTGACACCTCAACTGTATGATGATAGTGTGGAAGGGCCTTAACAATTCGATACTGTTATCCCTTCCCCTTGTTTCCATTATTTCTGCAACTTGGCATTGAGGTATATGGTATGGGTGATGTGGTTTCTGCTGTCATTGTTCTTTTGACATTGCTTGCTGTGGTTTGCTTTTTATATATATTTATCTGTTTATTTTTATTATTTATTATTGTTCACTTCTTAAGTCTCTATCTATCTGTATGTCTATTGCCAGACGCCTTAATCCCGTAAGGGGTGGCCACAAACAAATCGCCTCCATGTCGCCCTGTCCCCCACCATTCATTGCCCTGCTCCCAGCTCACACTCCCCTCTCTCATATACCTCTCCACTCCATCCCTCTATCTCGTTCTTGGCCTCCCCCTCCCTCTCCCCCCCTCCACCTCACTCACATACACTTTCCTCGTCAGTCTTTCACTCTCCATCCTCTCCACATGGCCAAATCTGTTATCTACTATAATGGCTGTTTCTGCCACTTCATTTTCATTCTGTATGGTGTGTGCCTATGGTGCTTTGATTTTCTTTGCAGTCATGTCTGTTTTTGCATATTGTTTTTGCCATTTTTTTTTTGACATCTAAATACAGCGTAAGTGACTGTGTGAAGACAGTATTCCGTGTACCCGTGCCCCGAGTCATTTAAGAAGCTAGCAGTTCCCTTGCTTTACCCCCAAAATAGATAGGTAAGTAAACAAAAATATATAAATAAATTAGATAATAATACAGACTTCAAACATTACTTATCAGTGCTTATGCTCTGTATGTCTCTTCTTTCGTCCTCTTAAAAACCTTTTCTTTTGCAACTGTTCAGGGAATGGAGTGTGAAGTGACGTGTGGAGTGTGTTCTGAGGTATATGGTCCGGGTGAGGGTGAGCCCGTGATACTCCCAGGATGTGGTCACGCCTTCTGCAGGGGGTGTCTGCGAGGAGTTGCAGAGGCAGGAGCGGGGGTCACCTGTCCCACCTGTAGAACCCCCCATGAGGGTCACCCACCTCACACTTTGCCCCCTGCCTTCTCGCTGTTGAATATTGCCCTTCACTATGCTCGGACACAGGTGAGTGATACTGCTTACATGAACTGGGAGACAAATCACAACTAAAAATGACGTGACAAAATGTCAATGCATTATAGAAATTCTGTCTGTAATATTTACCATTCTTCCTAGAGTGACGGTACGATGGAGGAATGTGGGGTTCACGGACGGCAGCGAGAGTTTTGGTGCCGAGTGTGCTGCGAGGCTTTGTGTGGCCACTGCCTGCTGGAGGCTCATGTGCTTGAGGGCCACTTAGTTCAGCCAGCACATCAGGTGGTGATGGAGCAGCAGCGGGAAGTGAGGCAACGAGGGCGGCAACTGCTGGTAGAGGTGAGGCGGCGGCAGGAGGTTCTCACAGCGAGTCTAACTCACCTATTAGCCCGCCTGGCCCGTGTGGCACAGGCCTCACAGAGCCTGAGTGCTGCAGCTGCCAGAACTATCACCCTTCTTCACCAGGCCAGTGCTGCTACCACCCTGGAACCCGCCTTCCTCACCACATCCCTTATGGAGAGTTTGCAAGCAGACGTGGCCAAGATGGAACTGGAAGCAGGAGAGTCCAAAAGACAACTCCGGGGACGCTGTGCCTCCTGCAGCCAGGCGTCAAATCCAGCACAGTTCCCATCTTGGGTGGAGGTGAGCCAAGAATCACCCTCTGGACTACAATCATCGGAAATAACGGAGGCTTCCAGACAAGACTCAGTGTGGGAGGAGGTGGAGGCAAATGACACAGAAAAGCATCCTGGCCTTCCTGTGCCCCACCCACAGCGAGACACGGCACACCTTCATCAGCAAGGCGAGTGCAACCTTGTGAGAGAGGAGGCCGAGGACGAGGAGGAAAACCCCATAAATAACTTTGGACGGCCAGTGCGGTGTTTTGTCAAAGACGGACAGGGACGGCGCGGGGTGCTGAGGTGGGAGGGCGGACGCCTTCAGATATATGCCCTCACACTCCATCCACACAACACTGACGACTACCACATCACCCACCCCGACGACCACCGAGACTCACACACACCTGATCACCACACTCACAGGGACATCATCATACAGGTTTGTGTTGAAATGAAAAAATACAGGAGAGTGCCATTTATTTATTCTTTTTTTTTTGTTCGTGTCTCTTCAAACATTACGCTCTCACCTTATCTGCTGCACAGTCTTACTTTTAATTTAATCTACCTGTCCGTTGCTACACACTTTAATCCCGTAAGGGGTAGCCATAAATAAATCGCCTTCACGTCGTCCTATCCACTGTCCCCCCTCCTGTTTCGGCTCTTTCGTGTATCGCTCCACTCCATCTCTCAACCTCATCGGTCTCCCCCTCTCCCCCTCCGCTTCACTCATATACACTCTTCTAGTCAGTCTTTTATTTTCTATCCTTTCCACATGGACAAACCATCTCAGAGTATTTCTCTTGACACTTTCAGTCACCTCCACATCAGTACCGCAACGATTATTTACTTCTTCATTTACCGTACCTGTCTGTTTCTCCATATAACGTCACATGCCCTTCTCAGATAAGTCATTTCCACTGTTCTCTGTTTTACTAATTTCTTGAATTTCCTGTAAGCTTAAACATCTGTCAGCCCGAACCGTCATTCCTTGCAAGAGTCAGGGGTAGCAAAAACGTACAGTCAAGGACAAAACCTCACCTACTACTCTGTGTCTGCTTCACACTTGGCATGTCTGTCACTCTCCTTCCTGACGCATCATATCGCAGAATCATCTATGGGCAGAGAAACATACCAAGGTATTCTCAGCTTAGGAGTATTAGCCATTAGAAGAAAGTGAGAAGTTAAAGAGGCGAAATAATAGGTGAACATTTGTCTCCATTTGTATCAGTATTATCTTCCTTAATCTCATACAGAATGATGGGGTGTGTCCATTTTTTAGTAATGAATTCATAGACTAGGAGCTAACTTTATGCCTAAATACTTACATCATTTCATGGAAAATCACTATATCTGCCTCTCTACCTCCTTGTCATCCTCCCTACCTTCGCATTTGCCTCCATACCAGTACGTACTTCCATATCTATATTCTCATCTCACCTGCCTGCCTACCTTTGCCTGGTCGACTACCTTCCTTCATCTTTACCTCATTGTTTTTCCGTAGTGCCAGCATACCTGCCAGCCAGTCTGCCTGTCTGTCTCCTCACTTCCTCGCCCAGCATTCTTCTCATTGCTGAATTTTCTGCATATATGTTTTTGCAACAAATAGTATACAGTTACGCAGATTTTTTTCGTCTGAGCCACCACTAAATACAGTGTGTGGCCACAGTAACTTCTACACACTCGTTTCTAAGCTGCTGAAAACGTTACTGATGCCGTACGGTGCGAAAGGTGTTGTTGATGATGATGATGATATATGACTTGAATGTGTGTTTGTGTAACGATGGTTTCTATGTGCTAACCACTCAAGCACCGCCTTAGTGGTACATTTCTAGCTAGAAAGCTGAAGCCCCGATAGGGTTAGGGTTAAATCCGTGCAAGCAGCTGGTGCTACTAAACTCAGGTGTCCATCATCACTATGTGGGTTAGTATATAAAATGAGTACATAGAGTGACGTTTAGAGGAGGTAAGTGTGGTAACGTGGATGATGCGCTGGCAGTAGATCCCTGGATATTGGGTGGATAACTCGCCACAGGCTCAAAGGTCTAAGTAAGCCGATGAGCGAAAAGGTTTAGCGCATCATGAGCCTGTCCCCACCTTTGCCTTACCTTTATGGGATAATAAATTATTATTATGATTTGACTTGTTTTGAGTCATTTATTCTTTATCAAGAGCACCCTCACAGTGTATAATTACCTCCGCCAAGGAGGTTATGTTTTCACCCTTGTCCGTTTGTTTGTTGGTTAGTTTGTAAGCAATTTTACTGAATAACTACTGGACGGATTCCACGAAACTTGGTAGAAGAATGGGCCTTGGCCCCAGAATAGACTCATTTAACTTTTGGTGCGGATCCGGATAAAGGTGCGGATCCAGGATTTTTTTTTTTTTTTTTAACTTTGTGTTAAAGATGGGGCATTTTTTTTTTTTTTTTTTTCGACATTTTCGTAAAGTTTCCATTGAATATTGCATGGATCTTGATGAAAGAAGCCAGGCATATTTAGGATGTTGGTATCTATGAATGTGTAGTTTGGCGCGGATCCATATAAAATTCCGAATCTTGCGGATTTAAATATGCTTTTATATGGGGGGGGGGTAGTCTATTTTCAGCTGCATGTTGGGCCTTGGCGGGGGTATGCGCTCTACTGAGTGCCATTCTAGTTTATATATTACCTGTAATATTTTCATTCTCATAATTTTATTCCTGTCCATAGGGTACACTTTTGTGTTTCTTGACCTTTCTTTCGCTTCATCTTTTAACCTCACTTATGACACTGCCTTCCATCTCCCGCAGCTGCCCCTGGTGGAGTTCCTCATTCCTCGTGATGCCCCTGTGGTCTTTCTAGACATCAGAACCAAAGAACGCTGTTTGGGCCGGGTTTACTTACGTCTGTGGGGGCACCTCCGCCGAGCACAACATTTCCTTGCGCTGTGCACTGGGAGCCGGGGACCCTCCTACCGTGGGGGAATGTTCCACGGGGTCGCCAAGAGAGGTGCAGATGGAGAGACACTGGCTGGAGGGCGCTATCTGACCGGAGATGGAGGTACTAGCGTAAAGGGAGTGATGGGAGGGTTGGAATGGGGAGGAGAGTACGCCGTAGAGAAGCGAGAAGGACTGGTGGTTGGAGCGAGCGGTGGACGGCCGGATTTGGACGCTTTCTTCCACATTTGCACTCGTCCTGACAGCAAGGGGAGGTTTGGCTGTGCATTTGGAGAAGTCGTGGACGGAAAGGAAGACACAGAGATGGAGCAGGTGGAGAAACGAGCAGGAATGGAGGTGCTACGCGCGGCCGTTAGTCACTTGTCTTCTGAGTCGGTATATATTGCTGACTGTGGCCTCGTACTACATCCGCCAGATCTGTAACTATCAGATGAATTCGGAAAAGGAGTTATGAATCGGAGCCTTTGGAGAAAGGGATAAAATGAGCAACGAAAATGTATTCAGGAGTTATTTGAATTAATAAGGACAAAAGGAAGTACCAAAATCTGTAATGCTCCTAAATAAATCATTTTAATACCGGCGATAGTTGGGACATGCTCGTAATATACCGAATAGAGGAAGAATGCCAATGCTTAGATAATTTTGGGCATGTTTGTCAGTGGCTGGGTGATACGGTAAATAGCGCTGCAGTCTCTTGCACTGAAGTTTTGTGTTCAAATCCAGCCGGGGTATTGAAGAACACCCTCAGATATTAAAGCATATCCACAGTATAACAAAAACGATACCTGGTAGGGGGTTATGAATCGGAACAGAGGAAAAAAAAATACAGGTACTACGACTAATAATAAACTGGAACAGGAGTTTACGCATAAGAAACAACACAAATGACGAAGAGGAAAGTAATAGACGGAAAAAAAGGAAAAAAATCAACCCATTTGCATGATAAGCACTGGATTTACAATAACTACTGCGAGCAAATTGTATTGCTAGAGGTGCCTTATCGATGCAAATTTAATGTTATATCAGGTTATATGTTGCATATTAGAAGCTTCCTTGTGTTGGTATATGCATCTTGGAGAACATTCTTTAATCCCATCAGAAAAACAAATAACGCCAGAGAACGATGACATTAGTTTCATCTTCTAAATAAGAAAAGAAGTTGGACTTTATCATAAATAATTTCCGAACTGTTTATGATGGTGAACTGCAATGTATGCGAAGCAGTGAGATAGGAAATAATCATGAAGTAGTTGGACCGACCGTTTATTGCCTCTGCCCTGCCCCCCCCCACCCCTCTCTGCTCTTATCACGCTTTAAAAATAACCCTGATGTGATGATTCAGTTATGTTATACCTGCCCCACCTGCTACTCAGAGATGAGTCACCAATATCACGGTCACCCCGTTATGTGGACGGTGCCCTGCGGGGCCCCTTGGGATGATAGATAAACTTTTTCTGAGTTCTAAATTCTTGTCTGAAATTACGTTCCTTTTATATTCTTGTCCAGTGTTTAAATGCTTTAATTAATATATTGCAAAACCACTGATACATAGAAAAAAAAAAAAGCTAATTTTCTCTTATACTCGAATGCCCGTTAGCACACTTGTCAGCTGATTGTTGATGCCTTGGGGGAGGCGGGGAAGGTGTTGTGCAGTTCCGTTTTGGTTATTGACTGTCCCTGCCGTGCCTCAGTATTGTGCATGTCTCTGCCTGCCTTTGATATCATCAAGAATCAGTTATATATGTGGTGGAGTACAGTTAAGCTATGGAAGTGGTGTACCGTGGACCTAAAAACACATCCTTCAGTGCCGACCTGAGGACTGAGGTGAGCCATTTGTTCTCTTCATGTGAACTACTTCTGTAAGTTAGTAATATTAAACTCTGATCCTTTAGCTTGTTAGGCCATTGGTTATCTGATGTGCACATCAGGACAGTGGCAAAGTTACCCGTTAGGCCATTTGTTCGCTTAAAAAAAACAAAACAAGGAGACTCTAACCATCCAACTTTTTTTTATAGGTATAATAAAACAAAATAAACATTGTCGAGTTCATATATTTATCAGTGAGATACCAGACAGAATATTGCCAAGATAATTTATACCCCCCGTAAAGAAAAGAGACATTTACCTGGGTACAAGGCAACTTACTGCTTATGTCGCAGCCTGTTGGAGGCTCAACGGCAAACTGACCCGGGGGGAAAAAAAAATAGTTGTCTGATGCATATTTTCATCAGAATTTAGTATCAGATGCCCGATGTAATATTGCAGATGTAACTAAAACACTCCGTTTAGAAAATACCTCATGTTCATGTACTAATAGTATACCTGTTAATAAACCAAACCAGTAATCATTAGACATAACTTCTCCATAGTTGTTTACTTACGCCTTTTTGCAACACTTGGCATTCGTCACATTTTAACTTCCTTCCGATGTTTCAAGTACAGTAGGTGCGTGGTGAGGTTGCTGTTAGTTATCCCCTTTATTCCGATGACGTTTCTTGTTACTTTTATTGCCTTCAGACGAATTTGTTCACTCTAGAATATATTAGTATGAGATGCGTGAAGTGGATTTTTCAGCCAAACCATTATCCACATTCTATTTTGTAAATCTTCACAACATATGGAAGGTGCTGGGAGGGGTGTCTTTCCTTCTAACAGTTTACTACATCCATTTTTGTCCACCCAGAACTACCAACCCTACCGTATCAACAAAGGCAGACGTCCCCGTGTTAGTAAGCTCCCGAAAGCCATTCGGAAGGGCTGTGAAATCCAAGGGTGCATTTGGTTCGGGCCAGACCCATATTCGGGCCGGAAAGGTTAGGGACGACTGTGAAAATGGCTAAGTCTCAAGCATTATATTCTGTTCGTTCTGTTTCCTGTGGCATCCTTGACAAATTACAATAAACTTATGTGGTCTGCACTAACTGAACATGTAGCATCATCTTACAGTCGATATTCAGTATTTTTGTGCGTATTACACTTAGGAACCTCTTGTATGTGACTGCTGCTGCTGCGTTGCCCGGCTAACGTTGTTGCTGTTTGACTTCTATTTCTAACTTGTTCTTACCACCTTCGTCTTATCTTTTCCTCCTCCTTTCTTTGTCTTTTTTCTTCTTTATACTGTCTTGATTCTTGCCTTTCGTCTTCCGTTTTCTCCCAGTTGGCCCTCTGCAGTCATATATCCATTTCTCTGTTGTTCTTTTGCTCTACCTCTTGATTCAGATTCATCTTTATTTGTTCGTTCTTTTGCTTCTTTCTTTGCTTTGTCCTTCGTCCTGTCCCTTTTTCTTCTTGTTCTGGATAAGGTGTAGCAAGTGACGCAGTTAACAAATACTGCACCTTTTTCTCATTTATTATCAGCGCAGCCTTGTTATGTCTCGTATAGAGATAAAATATTCAAGAATTAAATCACAAAAGACCCCCTCTGATTCACTCAAGGGTAAACCGAAGCATTTGTGTGCGCGTTGCTCATCCTTTATTGCGTGCACACTCCAAGGTGAGGGGGAGGAAGGGGAGAAAAGGTGTTGAGGTGGTGGGTGTGGGTGTAGATATGAGTGGGTGGGTATATTGAGGGGGAGGGTTATGGTGGACGTGGGTAAGATAGAATGGGTATACTGGGGGAGTTTAGAGTGGGTTTGGGTGGTGTGGGTAGAACAGAGTGGTGATGTGGGTTGGCACGGGTTGTTAGGACAGGGTTACAGTGTAGGTGGTGTGGGTAGGACAGGATTGTAGTATGGGTAGGATAGAGTGGTGATACAGGTGGGGCAAAATAGGTGTGGGTGGTGTGGGTAGGACGGTGACTGTGATGCAGGTTGGGATAGGTTAAAAAGGGTAAGGGTAAGGCAGGGCTGGGTAGCAGTGTAGGGTGGTAGTGACAATGAGGTGGTTGGGTGGTGTAGGCAGTACATGTTGAGTTGTGGGTAGAGTGGTGTTGGCAAGGTAGAAGGGGTAGCAGTGATGCAGTGAAGGGTAAATGGAGTAGGTAGTACAGGGTGAGGGTAAGGTAGAGCTGGGTAGGGTAGGGTAAGACAGGAGTGGGTGGGGTCTGGTGGTGGTGACAGGGTGAGGGTTGGGTGTGGTATGGCTGGGTAAGGTAGGGTAAGGCATGGTTGGGTAGGGTAAAGCAGTTCTGGGTAGGGCAGGGTAGGGTAAGGCAAGGCTGGGTAAAGCAGGCTGGGTAGGGTGGTGGTGACAGAGTGAGGGGAGGGTGGTGTGGGCAGTAGAGGGTGGGTGGGCGTGTAGGGTGGTGTTGGCAAGGTAGGACAGGGCGAGGGTAAGGTAGGGTGGTGGTAGTGACAGTGTGGTGGTGGTCGTCACTGGGGTAGGATGAACAGGGGTGCCGCTCCCGTCGCCCTGGCTAACCCCGTCGCTAAATTGTCGTTACAGTTTCAGCAGGAGCAGCAGCAGCCCAAAGGTGAGGTGGTGCTTGGAAAAATGAGGGACTGTTCTCGCTGGCCCTCATTCGTAACACCTCATTTTCAAGGATTTATTTTGTGTACTGTGCCCTTCTGTTTTCTTGTATGTTATTCATCTTATTAAATAGGTTACGTAAACATTCAAGGGAATATCATGTGCCAAATAAATCCATTGGTCAAGGGGTCGTCTTCCTGTTGGCTTTGAAGATGCGTAACACCCCTGCCTCAGCGACTTATTTTGCACAATATACATTAACTTTTTCACCCCGATGACGTAATATGTACTCTGTTCTCGCCACTACCAGACGATTATTTTCAGGTAGTATAGGATGGACGAATAAAGGCCATATCTAACCCCCTCCAGTGTGGAAATTATCTCCGAAATTGAAGAAAATCGTCTGGAGGTAGCAAGAATAAAAAAGTGCGTCACCGGTTTGAAGGAGCTTATGCTATTAATGAAATGGTTGTATTACAGGGAGATAAAAATTGTATAAGAGAGTAGGTGTAATATGCAAAATATAAGTTAAACGAGTTGTGAGTCTCATTTGCCAGAGGGAATATAGGGGGGAAATCTATCTCCTTCAGGATGTGAGGAATCTGAACTGTTTTATTCTGACTACAGCCACACGATTTTTGTTGGGCGTAGGATTGCTACCCTAAGATTTAACCTGGAGGACGGGGGGCCACTCCTAAAATAAAGAAAATCGTCTAGTGGTGACTAAATTGAGGCAATAATTTTAAGCCCCGAGAGAATTAAGAGTAAATAGCGATAGTTAAGGAAAAAATGACCTTGAACAATTTGTTTAAAATAGACTGAAACTTTTGTGATCCTTACCCTGAAACTTTGAACTGAAGTCTTTTTATCTGTTCAGTCATCATTTATTTTTTCCTTTCAGCTACATTCGGTTCATTCATTGCCCGCTCTGATTGACTTTTCGCTTAATTTATCGCTTAGTTTTCTTTGAGCCCATTGTTTTGTCGGTTAAGCAAGCTCCCAAACATCTTTTCTTAAGCGATTAATTTTGGTTATTACACCTTACTTTCCTATTCTGTGTTACATGAATCCTTCCAATATCGCCATACTGTGCATAATTGACATACGAAAGAATATTTATCATCCATATGCAGTAATAAATCGCTAAGGAAAAGGTGCTAGGGAGCCTCCTTACCAGGCGACAATACGGGCGTTAAAGTGCGCTCCCTTGATGTGTACTGTTTGAAGTGGCGCCGACCCCCGCATTTCATTCTCATGCGTCAATGTAATAGAGTACCGTGGGTCTCATCTCCCGCCCCTGCTGATTGGCTCTGAGGGTGGGGAGGGATCTGAATTCTCTTACTCTACCCTCACATCTTCTTCATAATTTTACCATCTACACTTCCACAACCTAATCTTTTTTCATCCTTAACTGTCCCAACAGACATACACGAATCTTCTTCCCTTGTAATATCACGTTCCACTTTATCATCCTTCCCATCTCCACTACTACCTGCAGGTCTCCCCTTTTCCACCCTATAGTTTGTCTTAAGTAGGCGGAGATTTTCGTTCTTTTACAGGTTATTTTTCGTAGGTCAGTGGCAGGGCAAGACAATAATATGGTTCTATATAATATTCCCTTAACTGGCACTATATTCTAGTGTTAATCTCTTGTTACAGCTAAGCGTTCAATTTGGAGAGACGGAAATTTTAAGCTAAGTTAAAGTGGATAGAATATACAGTAGTTTAATTTTTGTCTAATACTATAGGAGAAAGAATTTTTTTTTGTCATTTTTCTAAATATGTCGTTTCCACGGGCTTTGCAAAGCGATCATCGAGAATGATGTGTAATTCCGTGTTTAGGTACTACACATCCATGTGAAAATTAATGAAATACCAGAAAAGAATATCCATAGGCTGATGTTTGTCTTACTGTCATTTTAACCCCTTCAGTTTTTTTTTTTCTATGACTACCTGCAGATAATGTATTGATCTAGGTAGAGGCCCCTTGAAGTGAGGTGGTTAAAGGACCGACCTTGATAATGGTCCTGAAACCCATTTTGACGTTCCCTAATGGTGATGGCACAACATGTGATTGTGGGTGTATACTCGTCCTCCACGCCAGCAGATGGCCACTCACTCACACTTTCTTATGCCTGTTTGCCATGTGTTGTCACAATGGCACTTCTTCCTGGCACCTGTCTGCATTCCTATACCATGAGGCTGCGGCGATTTTATCTTTGGACTTACCTGTATTGGCAGATTAATATAAGCTGTTACGTGATTGAGAAACATACAGGCTGTGAAGGGCAATATATACAGGGGGTGTTGAAAAAGTACTCCAGGCCCAAAAAGAAAGAGAGAGGATACAGGTAACTAAAATTCCCCTCACCTGTAGCTTAACTTTTCTGACAGACGTATCCATATGTAATTATTATCTTCAGTGATTTAAAGGGGTAGTAGGCTAATTATATTGCTTAAAGTTACAGCACTAAAATCTGACTGTATTCTCCAATGAGGTGAAGAGAGAGAGTACCTTTGATCATAAGGCTCTCCACTGCAAAATGTTATGAAATATCCAGGAATATTTAATAGAGATTTTAAGCCATTACAGCTTGATAATTTGACTCATGGTTGGAATAACTACTAGTATTTTGTTCCATCTAATGCCAGACGATTTTCTTCAGCTGAGAGTGAGTCATAGTAGCCTGAGAGTTAATACTGCAGCCATTAACCGCATCATTGTCAGGGCAACTTTTGTATTGTATCTCATTAACTGTGAGTAGTAAGAACCTGAAGGGTTAAGTAAAAGGAGAGGAAGAATCACAACCTTCTTCTGCTCCCCTCTCTTCTCCTTCCATTTGTGTGTGTGTGTGTGTGTGTGTGTGTGCCGCGGATCAAGGGAGCAGAAAACTGAGTGTCCACAGCAAGACTAACGAGAAACGCTCATGAAGTGCCATGAGTTGTAATTAGCAGTTTAGCTTTTTTTTTATTCAGCTAAGCGATGGTGTGTTGCTTGCCCACATCTAGCAAAGAGTTTCATGCATAACATTTCTGGCGTTATAGTGTTTACATTCACCCAGATTTTAACCTCCTCCGAGAAGTTTTATTTGTATTTTTAGCCCGGTTTATTTGTTTGTCTGTCTGTTTGTCGTCAACATTATGATGAACGTACGTAATGGAATTTTACCACATTTGGAATAATGACTAACGACTATCAGATTAACAAGCAGTTAAATTCAAGTCGAAAAATGTCTGAGATCAAAAGAGGATTGATGTTGCTTATGATCTTAACAGGTGACCTATAAAAAGCTGATTTCGTGGGATTAGTACTTAAGTAAGAGGATACAGTACCCCATACAAGCGTAAAAAAAAGAAAATGGTGTGTCTGTGTAGGGGCAGCATATGGTTGGCCGGAGGGGAATAAGGGTGGTGTGATATTAATACCGGCTGCTGTGTCACTGTCTTGGCCCATACTCCATCATGCTTCCTCTCCACACTGACTCCCGGCCGACGCAGATGTCTCTAACTCTCTTCACTAATCTTTTTTTAAATCTTGCTCTTGCTTCCTCAAGACTATTTTATTCAACTTAGGATAGCCTTTTGGAGCTGGAGGGGTGGGGGGGTAGTATAGGCTTCATTAAACTCTTCACAACTAGACTCTTGCCTGTCAAAAATAAATGATAAGAGACGTCATGTGATTTAAGGAGTGAAGCCCATTGGTCACTTATTTACAGGCTGAGAGACGAGACCCTTCCTCTTGGCGCCACCCTCTGTATATTGTAGGTTAGTGGAGATCATAGGGAGGTTACCCTATACCTTGCGGTGCGTCAGTAGTGTTCAGATGTCTATAAGGGGAGAAATGTGACAAAGGGGGAAAATTAACCTGATTTATGAAACTAAGTGAGAGAGCCATCGCCATCTTCATCATCATCATCAGCATCATCATCATCATTATCATCATCATCAAGACTTTTCTCACATTGGGGGAGGTAAGGTAGGATCCAGAAAAGAGAGAGAAAAATTAAAGTGGGAGAACTGTCAACAGCATGTCCAGTGAAATTGGCCAGGCACTCATTCAGATATTATTCAAGCCCTCGGAATCCTGACTTCACCTTATTAACTCTATCACGATACATTTTCATTAATCTGAATGTAATTTGCTGGTCAGGTATGAGATATAAAGGACATGGTCGGATTGAAGACTGCACTTCACGTATTCCTAACGTTACCTCACCATCTTTCATATATCAGAATAGCAACGAATAAAATATAGCACTAGAATTCGTGGAAGAGGTCTCCAGTAGACTCTAATAATATAATCCTATGTAGCAAAAATATCAGAGTGTAGTGATGGTGTTAATGTAGATTACAAATGAGTTTTCGTACCTCATCAGCGTTTGAATTTTAAAATAATAATGACTGAGATGTGGAAGTGACGTCTGGTAATATGTATTTGTCATGAGGGATGATGAGTGGACCAGTAATCTGAAACGCTTGATAAGGAAGAGAAAGAGCCAGTCCAATAAAATGTCTTTCTTAAATGTTTTGTTTTTGCTACCAACAGACGACTGTACTGTGCCAAACTCTGCCTACGAATTTTATTGTCCTCAAGAGAAACCCAAGACAGACAGACAGACAGACAGACCAGACACACACACACACACACACACACACACACACACACACACACACACACAAAGTTAAAACATTACTCCATTGTAAATTTAAATTGTGCCAGCTTATGGGTGACGAATGTATTTATCCCCTCGAATCCCGCCGCAATCAAAGAACGGGGAAATGAACAAGACACTCACTTCCTAACGCCCTACTCACTGTACCCACAATAGATTCGTTAATGTAGGGTATGTAGATATTAATGGATTTCTTATTCTTGCCTCCTCTGAACGATTTTATTTAGCTTTGGGTAGACTTTTCGATCTGGAGGGTGTTGACATAGCCTCCGTTAACGCCTTCACAAAGAGGGTGGGAGCCTCCTAAGCTGAATAAAGTAGTCTGACGTTAGCAGGAGCAAAATGAAGTGAAAATTAAATGAAAAAGGTTGAATGGGTGAAAATATGTCTCGTTGGGCAAGGGTTGAGAGTGACATGAGATGAATGAACAAGACAGGTACCTCCCGACGCCCCACTGGCTTCTTCCCTATAATAAGAGTAGAGTGCTTAGCGCGGGTACTAGTTTATTAATACGCTGTGAGGGAGGGGTGTGGGGCCAACCTTCACTCCATGGCCGTAACCTTGAGCTGCTGTTTTCATCGGCTTTCATGGTTCATCATTTTGTCA
>JAGKTI010003392.1:0-11416 GCA_018397915.1 Birgus latro
TATTATTATTACTATTGTTCTTGTTCTTGTTGCTGCTGGTTTTATTATTGTTATTGTTTTATTATTATTTTCATTATTATTATTATCATTATTATTATTAATTATTATTATTATTATCACAAGAAATTTAAGAACCTACACATGACTGACCTCTCTTACCAACTGACCAAACATACCAGTCCAGGACCCATCTCTCTGTCTACTGCCCCAGTTTCGGTCTGATGGTCTTACATACGAATACCTGAAAGACAAACACCTTGAATGAAGAGGTATGCCTCCACTTACATCATTTAAGATTTTGTTAACACATAGGGAGTAGACTGTAGCACCAATCGAACAGGGCGGTACTCCCGACGTGGATGGCAAGCTGATGACAGGGAGAGCTGGAGCTCCCATTTCATCAGCTCTCAGGACCTGTTACTGACCATCTCCCTTTGCTGAACATTTTCAGTGCTTTCATTAACACAGAGAGTAGGCCAGCATACTGTCGTAATACCTCTGTCTTCAGCTGTCTACACCACATTACATGCACATCAGATACCACACGTTCTGTTTTCATCCACTCACAGAAATGGCCGCTATATTAATATCAGCAAATTCGGTGGTACCTCCGATTGTCACCACCGGCAGGGTAGGCTGGCAGCACAGGGCCCTCCTGGTCACAGTCAAGCAGAACTGTTCCAAAAGTGGTTATTGCAAACACAAATGCTAGTTAAAGGAGACGTGTGGGGTTCAGCCTTATATTTCACTAACATCCGTGGTCGTAGTACCAATCATAATTCTGTTTATTTTTTCCTCCCATCTGGTAAACCAGCTCTGCTGTCGGGCCCTGACGCGGATGTCACTGATTGCACTGTGCAGCTAACACTCATGCGGTGTGATGCATTGAGGATCTGTCCCTTCCTCCTTAGAGGTAAGATGCGAATGAATGTGTGTGTGTGGATGAGTGGGAGTATATTGTCCTGTCTCGCCCCACCACTAGGGGTCACCTTGACGTGGTGGCGGGGCTTGAAGCATGGTTGGCAGTGCCACCTACTTTGGAGGGATGCCTACCTTTGTAGTGTTCAGTATTTGTCGGCCATGTGGACCAAGCACCCCCTACATGACTGGTGGAGGAGGCCTGCTGGTGATGTTAGTCCCTGCCCATTTGCCATCTCGGGTGGAACTGTTGCCACCCCACATGTTTGCCGTGCGTGGTGCCCAGTGATGCTGGGAGACAGGAGTCCTGGGGGTTGAGTGATGCTGCACGTTGCGCCCTGCAGCTAGCAGTACACCTCTTTGGTTCGTTATTCTATCTAGATGGGCAGCCTGGTTGGGCCAATCAGGTCAATCGGCTGGTCATGCGTTGGCTAGGGTCAAGTGGGCACTGGGGGGCCTTGTGACTCCTATCGTTCTGGAGTCACCCTTGCCCAGGTCCCCCGGTGGTTACCCGCATATACTCTCCCGCTACGTCTGGGGTTGCCAATGGTGTTATCCCTAGTATATGACCTCCCCTTGTTGGGCTCCATGGTGGGTGGAGGGGTGGGGGAATGAAGTTCCTTTGAGTCATTCATGGCAACTCTTACAAATGTATCTGTTGACTACACGGCATCTGTCCCCAGACATTCTTCAGGCTGCACCTCCCTTGCCACTCTGGAGCCTTTTCAGGCCCCTGACAACTTCCTTCCTCTGCCCCGGCATTCAACTGGGAATGGGAGGAGATCCCATCGGTTTGGTTTAGCTCCAGAGTTTGGCCCAGAAGACGTGATACAGGACAAATTCATGAAATATCTAGTACTGCAGGTGGTTCAGTGCTAGATACAGACATATACTGTACAATTTGCACCATGCCATTGTTTCAGCCTGTGGCCGTGAACCAAATATTTATATGCAATGGGATGGTAGCCTCCTAACTGAGGTTTCCTCCCCAGAAGAGAGCTCACGTCTCCAGGCTCTGAACTCTGTTTCTGGTCATGGCATGTCCTGTATCCCTCATGCCACCTTCAACCAGACTAAGGGGGTCATTTCCTCCTGGGACCTTCTCCGATACCCAGAGTCATGGTTGTTGGAAGAACTACACTCTTCAGGTGTAGTAAAGGTTGACCGGGTGCAGAAGAAAATCGATGGTGTTCTGACCCTAACTCTGACGCTATTCCTGACTTCTGACCACTTAACGTTGCCTGCTTCTGTGAAACTTACTTGGCTCTCTCTTCCTGTAAAGCCTTGTGTTCCGAGCCCAAAGTGATGTTTCCATTGTCAGGGATATGGCCATGTTAGCAAATTTTGCCGGCATGCACTGGCTGGCCTTCCTGGTGTCTGTGTCTCCTGTGGCAGATCGAGTCATACAAGTGATTGTCCAAGGCCTCTTAAGTGCTATCACTGCTGGGGTCCTCATGCTGCATGTTCTAAAAACTGTCCTCGCTGTTGCCTTGAAAAGGAGGTTTTGAGCATTCGTGCACGTGAGAAGGTTTCCTTTCCATAAGCAAAGAGGAGAGCCCAGACTCTCTTCTATCCTGGGGTTACTTATGCATCTGTCCTTTCTGGTGTGCCTGTATGTCATTGTGTCCCAGAAGTTGCCACGACCATTTACAGCAACCACTTCCCCTTCTACTGATTTGACAGATGCTACTCCTGGAATTAATAATATATGTGAGAATGTTGTTCGATCATCCACTACTCCAACTGTTCCTGCCTCCACTTCAGTTGCTGATGGTTTGTGCACTTTCGTGGTGGTGGCAGATGTACATGTTGAAGTAACTCCTTCTCCCACCTTGTCCAGTATGCACGAGGCTCCTTCTGTACCCAGCAAGTGTCACTGTAATGCTTCAGAGTGCCCTGAGCCTGAAGACCAACCATCTAAGATATCTATTGTCGAACCTTGTGTTGGCCTCTCGCCTGTTCCATCTGCCCTGAAGGCTGAGGGGTCTAGCCAGGTGGAGGCTGAAGCTGATGGTTTGCTTGTGGTCAGGTCCCCACTTGGGGATGGTGTTGGACAGACCAGTGGTGCTTCAGTTCAGAAACATAAAATGTCTTCCACACAGGGATCGAACACTTTGGACACTCATTCCACTTCTGGGGCTTCTGATGTTGGCAGTGGCTGTCCTCCATCACCCAGGGCGGCCACCAAGCCACTTTGCAGGCCAAGTGTTACCCCAACTCAGAAGAGGAATGTTGTAAAACTTTTCTCTTCCTCATCCTCACGTTCGCCCACGAAAGTTCGGCATAGGGTGCGGGTTCCTGGTGCTGGGCAGTCTCTTCCCAAGAGGCTTCATAAGCGTCAGTCCAAACCTGCTTGTTTGGCAGGAGGAGGACAGTCCCACAATTAATCAACACCCCTCCAATATGGATTCTATCATTCAGTGGAATTGTCAGGGTTTACTTGCTGGCTATGAGGAACTGTCATCTTGTTTCTCAATTTACTCCTCTAAGCATGTGCATCCAGGAGACCATTGTGGGTGATGGTGTTCCCTCTCGTCCTTCTGGCAACCATGGCTTTTATTCTCATCCTATGCTGGGCCAAGGTCATCATGGAGGTGCTGCTACATTCCTTCGCCAGGATATTCCATACAGTCGTCTGGACATCTCCACTCCACTGCAGGCTGTTGCTGTCCAGATGTTTTTATGTTGGCAGTATACAATTTGCAGTCTTTATCTTCCTCCTAGTGCCACTGTTGAAAGGGCAGATCTGGAATGCCTTATTTGTGGCCTTCCTTCTCCCTTTCTGTTACTAGAAGATATGAATGGTCACCATCAACTATGAGGAAACAGTGAGGCCAATCCTCTGGGTGTTATGCTGGCCTCTTTAGTGGAAGATGAGGAGTTGGGAATTTTAAACTCCGATAAAATGACTTATTTCCACGGCCAGACCGGAGCATTTACTGCCATTGATTTGTCCTTATGCTCAGCTGATGCTAGATTAGATTTTACCTGGAATGTGTTGCCAAACCTGTATGGCAGCGACCATTATCCACTACTCCTAACTGCTAGTGCAGGTGGACCTCAGCCTCATCTTCCTCGCTGGCTTCTAGATAAGGCTAACTGGCCACGTTTCAGGGAATTAAGTTCCATCGCCTTTTCTGTCAATGAGTTTGTCTGTGTTACTGAGGCAGTGTCTTACTTCATTGACGTGTTGCACTCAGCAGCCCTTTTATCCATTCCAAGAACAAAGGGTCAGTTTCCTAGGTGTCCGGTTCCTTGGTGGAACTATGAGTGCTGTTCCGCAGTGAAAGCGAAACGAGTTGCCTTCTCTCGGCTTTGTCGTCACCGTGGGGATCCTCAGTATTTGGTGGCATATCGAAGGGGACGAGCTCATATGAAGCTAGTTTTAAAGGAGGCCAGGCATTCATCCTGGAAGGGTTATGT
The DNA here is from genome assembly GCA_018397915.1 of Birgus latro. Classification (NCBI taxonomy): domain Eukaryota; kingdom Metazoa; phylum Arthropoda; class Malacostraca; order Decapoda; family Coenobitidae; genus Birgus; species Birgus latro. The sequence continues at coordinate 4,342 of JAGKTI010003392.1, forward strand.
TTCCTCCATCAATTCAAGGACTTCCATCACTCAGGTGTGAAACCAGATAAGGAAAATTTCAGGAAAATTTACTGTTCCCTCGCCTCCTGTTCTATCTGCAGCAGGTGGAGCTGTGGCTGAGCGTTTTGTTGTTGCAGAGTTGTTTGTCAATCATTTTGCCAGTGTCTCACAGAAGGATGCAGATAAGCCTTCTGCTTGCCACTGTCGGCACCTAGAGTCCTGTGGTCTCAGTTTTGTCTCTTCTGGGGGAGAGGCTTATAATGTCCCCTTTTCTATGTCTGAACTCCAAGTGGCTCTCATGCAGTGCCATGATTCCTCTCCTTGTTATGATGATATTCCATCTTATTAAATAATGAAATTAAAAACGAAAGGGTCTCATCACCTGTCTGATGAGTCTCTTTCGTTTTTACTTTCATTATTTAATAAGATCTGGTCTTCTGGTGAGTTTCCAGCTTGTTGGGGTGTTGCTGTAGTTATCCTCATCCCCAATGCAGGTAAGGACCACCTACAGGTGACGAATTATCGGCCTATATCTTTTACTTCTTGCATATAATGTAAAGTTCTTGAAAAGATGGTCAGTGTTAGGCTTGTGTGGTTTTGGAGAGAGGTGACTTCTTATCCCGTGCCCAGTATGGTTTTCGAAAAATGCGATCTACCTCTGATGCACTACTGTCCTTGGAATATTCTGTGTATGAGGCTTTCTCTGCTAAGCAACACCAGGTCACGATCTTCTTTGATCTGGAGAAGGCATATGACACTGGCTGGCATCATGGCATTTTACTTTCTCTTCATGAGTTTGGTCTTCGTGGGCACTTGCCTGTTTTTATCCAGAAGTTTTCTCTAACGGTTTTTTAAGGGTCCGAGTCAGAGGAGTGATTTCTAATGCCCGTGCACTAGAAAATGGAGTACCACTGGGGAGTATCCTTAGTGTTACTCTCTTTGCTGTGGCCATCAACAGCATAATTAGTGTACTTGCTGATGGTGTAAGAGGCTCACTATATGTCAATGACCTCTCAATTTTCTTCACAGCATCTAGGATGTCTCTGATCGAGAGGAAATTGCAGCTGGCTCTAAATGGAATTTCTGACTGGGCAGAGTCTCACAGCTTCTGTTTTCCTTTAACAAAGACAATGGCTATGCACTTTTGTCATCTTCGGGGGGTTCACCCAGACCCTGACTTGTATCTTTATGGTCGGAGAATATCCTGTGTGGAGGAGACACGGTTTCTGGGTCTTATATTTGATAGACGACTAACTTGGGTTCCTCATATTCGTTCTGTTAAGATGGCTTGTATTAAAGCTTTGAGTCTTTTGAGGATTTTGGCTTATACCTCTTGGGGTGCTGACCGTCAGACCCTCCTCCTCTTGCATAGGTCTCTCATTCTTCCTAAACTCGAATATGGGTGTGTGAGGTCTACTCCTCTGCAACAGATGCTCGTCTCTGGTTGTTAAGTTCTGTGCATCATGCTGGTGTACGTCTGACAACCGGGGCATTCAGATAATTCCCTGTTTCAAGTTTGTTAGTGGATGCTGGTGTACTCCCCTTGGATTTGTGACGCCAGTCGTTGATGATGAGGTGTTGGTATCGTTTTCACCCCATTCCGGACTCAGTTCCTTATGCCATTGTCTCCCAGAATTTCTGTTCTTCTATTTATGACACCCGTCCTAGATCCCTGAAGCCCTTTGGTTACAGAGTCTGGGCTGATATGTTGGCCCTCTCTGTTCCGAGATTGGCAGTTTGTCCGGATCGGATCCCAAGGGTGGGTTGTTGGCTACTCCCTCGTGTGATTTTTTGTAGGTCCGTTCTTAGTAAGAAAGGCTCACTTCCCTCTCAGGTGTCCCTCTCTCACTTTTTAGAACATGCCTCCACTCATGAGGATTCTGTCCCCGTCTATACTGACAGATCTAAGACTGATACTGGAGTAGGGTTTGGTGTCGTCTTCCCTTCCTTTAGTAGGGGCAGTAGCTTTCCTGGTATTTCTTTAGTGTATATGGCAGAACCGACTGCGGTTTTATATGCTCTCAAAATAATTTTTACTCTCCTCCAATCTGTTTTTGTGATTTTTAGTGACTCCTCTAGTGCTCTTTCTGCACTGGAGTCTTTTAATGCATCCCACCCACTGGTTTTATTAATTTTAGTGTTGGCCGTCACGGCCATCACGTGGACTTTTGTTGGGTTCCCGCACATGTTGGTGTGGTGGGCAATGAAAGGGCATCTTCTCAACAGCCCCCAGCCAACTACCCACTTCCTTCTTCTGATGTAACGCCTTGCTTGCGGTACACAATTCGTATGTGTTGGCAGAGACACTGGGATGGTGTTGCTTATAATAAGCTAAAAGAAATCTTTCAGAGGGTGGTTGTGCCAAGGGTTCCCTCCATGCCTCGGCGATTGAGGGTGATTCATGCCAGGATTCGCACTGGGCACTCTCGGCTTACATATGGGTTCCTGTTGAGTGGCAGGATTCAACCATACTGTGATTATTGCCATGTTCCCCTTATTGTCCGCACTTGCTGGTCGGGTGCCCAAGTCTGGGGGACCTACGTCAGAAGCCCCTCCATAGGCATAAGGGAGCAGATGGAGCCTACTGTCTGCCCTTGATGCTTGGTGGAGTGTCTGGTGATTTTACTGATGTTTCTAATTTTCTTCAGGAGGCAGGCCTCCTTTCACTCTTATGAGTAATTGATATTTCATAAACTATCCGTTATTGGGTATTTTCAGGATTTTATTTCTATTAGCGGGTATTAACTTTACTTTGAATATGCATCTTTTATTTGTGGCATGTTTTGTCTAGTTGTCCGGCGGCATATGACCCTGGCAGTTGTGCCGCCAGACTTTAATTATATTCAGTCAATCAATCAATCGTCCTGTCTTGGCTACCTCCCTTTCTTTTGGGGATGCAGCCTAGGTATATAGATAGAGATAGGGATCTGTATCCCCTCTAGCCCTACTCCTCACAGAAACCCACATCTCTCCCTCTACTGACATATCCCTATTTAGTTTTCCTGGTTATCATCTCCTCACAAACTTCCATATCAAGGGTGGCACCTGTTGTTACAGCAAATAAGAACATGCAGTTGACAATATTTTTTTTTTCCATTTCAGCTAACATCAATTATTCATTAAACAAACTAAATTACCTTAACATTACTAAATATATCTGTATAGTTGATTGCTTCCCCAGTGCTTCTTCAAAACCCAGCATACTTACCATTTTGGGTGATTTTATCGTCCATAATGTAAAGTGGATATTGCATTTTGCCGGGACTGACGATATTTTTTTTAAAGAGCGAGCTGTTTGCAGAATTGTACCAACAAAAACACCAGATAATCATGACCATGGTGCCCATCTCTTGGACCTATTCCTGACTGATAATGCAGATCAATACAGGATAGAGGTATGGTCACCACCTGGATCTTCAGATCACAATTTCATCAAAGCCTCATTAGTAAGTTTCCTCAAATCTCCCAGTTATGAACCAGTCAGGGTGACCAGATGGCACTATTATAGGGCAGACTGGGATGGATTTAGAAATTGTCTTGCTGGTATTTCATGGCAGTCTTTCTTCTTCACTGACATCAGTTCTACCCAGTCCCACATTAATGACTTAATATAAGCTGGTATGGAATTGTTCATACCCTGTCAACTGTTTTACGAAAAGATCGGATTCCCCAAAATGGTTTGATGGCAATTGTGCCTGAACAACGTCCCAAAAGTCCATAGCATATAACTTACTAAAAAAAAAAACTGAATTCGTCAATCATTTTAAAATTGCTAGAAACCATGCAAAAACAGTAACAAATCTCGCTAAATCAAACTTTCTTCGCAACCAAGCATCCAAACTCTTAACCCGCCGAGTCCTGCCGACGTACGATGCACGTCGCTACTTTTTTCCCCGGACAGACCCAACGACGTGCATCGTACGTCACTTAATTGCAAGGCCTATTGTGTGGACATTTTTCAACATTCGCAGGTGATTTTTGGTAGGCATATGTGGGAGACCTTCTACCTGCTGTCAAGCAGGGATACTGCCTGGCCCCACCTAACCCCCCCTTCCCTCCCTCCCCCCACACTGGGCAATTCACCTGTCAGCAGTAACCTGGCCAGTAAAGGTATGTTGCCCCATGGTCTCTCCAGTGACGAAATTCACGGTGACAGTGATTCCTGAGGTGGAGGACAAAGAAACAAAGAAGTTAGAGGTAGAAACAAACAGAAGTGATGAGGTGATAATGTAAATGATGGTGCCATATACTGGGGTATTGGGTGAGTGAATAATGCTTATAATGCCTATATTATTGTGAGAAAACCAATATAGACTTGTACTACACATAAATTCGTAATAAATATATAAAATAAATACGTAAATTAAAGAGGCTTGAATTAGATAACCCATCCATAGTTCGTTTTCTTTAGCCAGGTACCCTGAAAAAGAAGGAAAACTTAAGGCTGACTGACACCTGTATCAATATTTATAACCTGAGGATCGCGATTTCTCTATGAATTTTCAATGTTTCTCACCAAAAGCGAAGGTTTCAGCCAAAAAACAAAAAGTCGAAAATCGGTCGGGATCTGGGGGTAGGCTGGGTAAAAAACCGGTCGGGACTGGGTGGGTTAAACATTCCTAATGACAATAGAATATTCTGGTCACCTCTCAATTGTTTCAATAAGAACTTTAACAAGTCACCATCCATTCCCCCACTAAAAGCTTCAGATGGAAACTTTATAAATGATGCATGTGGAAAGGCAAACATCCTTACTAGTACGTTTGCCCCAAATTTTACCTTACAGAAAGTTAGCGAGACCATCCCTGTACTAGAACTCGTCTCTCCCGAAATTGCTCCACATCGGATTCAGACTAGGTAAGTAAAATCCATCATAGACATTTTACCAACCAACAAAGCTACAGGTCCAGGTGGAATTCTTCCAACTTTTTTGGAAAAATGTTCCCCAGAACTGGTTCCTGTTCTAGCTAAATTATTCAGACCATGCCACCGTACTTTTTCATTCCATAATTCTTGGAAAGAAGCCAATATCCACCCATTTCCGAAGAAAGGAAGTTCCTCTGACCCCTCTGATTATGGACTAATAGCTATCACATCTTTTCTTGGTAAAGCCTTTGAGACTTGATTAAGAAGCACATCATTAAACATCTTGAATCCAACAACTAAATTAGTGACAGACAGTAAGGGTTTCGCCACAGAAGATCCACTATTGATATACTCAATCTCCTGACTCAACCAGCACTCAAGTGATCAACATGGAGAAACTCAGGCAGTAGCCCTTGATATTTCTAAAGCTCTTGACAGAGTGTGGCACCATTCCTTGCTATCCAAACTCCCATGCCATGGCGTATCATCTTTTATTCCACTGATTTCCTCATATCTAAGCAACAGAAAGATAGGAGTAAAAGTAGTTGATGCATATTCCAGTTTCCACTCAATTAATACCGGCGTGCCACAGAGATCAGTCCTGCTTCCAACCCTATTCCTAATTCATGTTACGGATTTCATATTTATCACCCAAAATCCCATTCATACATATGCAGATGACTGTGCACTTCACAGTTCCTTCACACTTAAACATCCGTTCACAAAATTTAATAATTATCTCTCTATTGCAACTCAGTAAAGTAGTCTCCATAAATCAAGACTTATCTAAGATAACTGAATGAGGAGAAGGTAACGGTTATTCATTTACTGTAATGCTAGGAAAACTAAATATATACAATTTACTAATTGAGAGATATTCCTAGTTTCCCATATTACCTTCAATGCTACTAATATTCCTATCTATAAAAGTATTGAAATTCTCGGTGTTCCACTTAACAATACTCTTAGCTGGACCTCTCATGTTAAATCACTTCCTAAAACCGCTTCAAAGACCCTTGGAGTATTGTATAGAATCCGCTAGTTCTTAACTGACCAACAGTTGGCTATAATTTACAAGAGTCTTATGTGCTCTCAGCTGGAATATTGCTCACCCTTGCGGAGTGGATGTGGAGAGGTTGCACTAAAACAACTGGACAAAATTCAGAGCAAAGCTGTCAGAATTATTAATAACCATGCAATTAAAAATGAACTACCTCCCCTACAAGTAAGACGTGATGTCGCCTCCCATGCATTATTATACAGATACTTTTATGGCAAATGCTCAGACGAAGTTGCATCCACTGTGCCACCTCAACACGCCTACCTCCGTGCTACACGGGTATCTGGTAGCACTCAAGACTGGACTATCACTCTGCTATATTGCAGAACTTCCTCCGAACAAAATTCTTTTATTCCTCTAACTACATCTATTTGGAACCCATTTTTCCCCAGAATAGTATCTCCCCAAACTTGTACCTATTGCTGTTCAAGCCCATCTGTTACAGATTCTTTATGAATGGAGGACACCTGTACTCTGCTGTATGGATTATTATCATTATTTTTAATTTGTTTTCCTTTCCTCAGTTCACCTGGTGTAAAGGACAATTGAGTATTTTTTTGTTTTTGTTTTTGTTTTTGTTATCATTGTTGAAGCCCCTTCTGCATGAAGGAGCAGACTTTTGTCGTTACATTCCATATCTCCCAGTTCTTTCTTTTTTCATCTCTTGCCAGATGCCTTAATCTCAAATGGGGTGGCCGCACACAAATTGCATCCATGTCACTTTGTCCTCTGCCATTTAGCTCCCCTGCCTCCAACTCACACCTCCCTCCTTCACATGTGTCTTCACTCCATACTTCCTTCACATCCCTGGTGTCGTCTTCCTCGTCGTCCGTTCCACCTCACTCAAATACACTCTTCTAGTTAGTTTCTTATTCTCCATCCTCTCAACTCCATCGCTTCATTTCATCCTTAGTCTCCCCCTCTTCGTCACCCCTTCCACCTCACTCACAAACCCTTCTAGTTAGTCTCTCATTGTCCATTCTTCTAGTCAGACTCATACTCCTTCGTCTCTTACATATCTCTCCACTCCATCTCTCCCATTTCATACTTAGTCTCTCCATCCTCCTCTCCCACTCCACCCCACTCACATATTCTCCTAGTCAGTCTCTCATTCTCCATCCTGTCTCGTATACCTTGGTTTCTCCCTCC
>JAGKTI010003392.1:11426-57961 GCA_018397915.1 Birgus latro
CACTCTTCCAGTTAGTCTCTCATTCTCCGTTATCTCCCCCTCCACCTCACTCACACAGTCTTCTAGTCCTACTCACGTGAAATTCATTTGCCTGGCGATGACTCGCATGGCGTTCTCCATGGGTCCGCTGAAGGTGAGACGCTTGCCCCCTGGTGCTCCTGGGTCGTCCACCATCACGGCCACCACGGAGGGAAACTGTTCTGACGTCACTACCAGGCGAGGACCGTGGGGGAACCTGGCACAAATATGGTTACATCACGGATCTTTCCGTCAGATGCCACCATGATGATGGTACAGAAAAAAAAAAAAGGAAGAGGGAAAAGGAGAAGAATTAGGAGATGGAGAAGGAGAAGGAGGCAGAAAAGGAGGAGGAGGAGAAGGAGGAGGAAGAGAAGGAGAAGAAAAAAAGAGAAGGAGGAGGAAGCAGAGGAAAAGGAAAAAGAAATAGAAGAAGAAGGAGAAAGAGAGGAAGGAGACGGAGATGAGGCCCTGTCAGTTATTGATATTTAACTATCACACTGTAAATAAAAAAATGAACCACATCTTGAAAACAGGGAAAAAATAATCGACTTTGGTACAATGGATGAAAGAAGTATGATTGCACAACTGGCGTGAAACAATCTGACACTATAGACGATGGCATCTGCAAAATTCCAGATAATTTCAACCCAGGGTGACAGCTGGTGTGTTAAAGTTGGCATGTATATCAATTGCTTGACATTTCCTTATCAGTACCGATGGCATACGTACATTTACATGATAACAGATTAATTACCTCGGAACACCTGCATTAATAGTGATCATTTAGGATATCATCACACCATTCCTGCTCCATATGTATATATATATGCTTTTTTTTTTTTCACTGAACAAACTTTTGCTTTTTATGTCTTGTCTTGTAACGCATGAATTTTCTTTTTTCCCAACAATGTAATGATGGGGATTTAACTGCTATCAGTGAAAAGATGGGAATGTCAGTGTTACCAGAATAATGATGAAGAATTAGTCACCAGCTCAACTAACAAAACTTTAGGGATTATGCTGCCACCAGTCTGATGATCAGAAATTAGAGAATATGAGAAACAGGGTAGCGTGATCTTACTGGCTGTGTGTGAGCAAGTAGATATTAGTAGATCTTGCGGGCCACTAAATCTCGTTTATAACACTCCTTAGAGGATAGCAAAATTCAAAACTCAAAGTGACTTAACCTAAAATTTACTAAGTATTATGAACAGAAAGATAATTTACTTCTCCAACTATGAATGACACAAAATAAAATATAATCATGATCTATACTCTTAGAATATGAATCCACCACTAAATCAACAGTCGATTGATACAGATACCCGTAAATATGAATCTTTACAGACTGAATTAATATTCCAAAATGAGACTGATACACATGAGACAGAGTATAATCAGGATCTATGAATCTTTTCAAACTGAATTAACATTCAAAAACGATACTGACACTCGTGGATATAGCAATCCCGTGGTCTCTGACGGACTTTCTCGGGAAGAAATACTAAAACATCACCACCAAACGAACATTCATATGCATAACACAGCACAGTATTCAAATGAGGCACAATATTCAAATGAAGCACGATATTCAAATGAAGCACAATATTCACATGAAGCACAATATTCAGGTGGATCAATATTCAATATTCTCTAAGGGATAAATAAGTGCAATGAAAAAAAATCATATTCAACAAAACAGTATACAAATGGATGGAATATTCAAGTCGACCAGCTGATAAACGCTTGGATTACATGAAATAAGAAAGGGAGGATTTTAGTGAAAATAGTTGTTCGGCAGTTAAGGCGAGCCAGGCAGCTTAACAAACACCCTTTTTGCAAATATGAAGAGCAGCGACAATCGGTGAACAGTAGAGAGTGGAACGGCAAACTAATTAATCAGTGCAAGAGGGATCAGGGGAAATATTACCAATTTAGCTCACTAGCGTATGTGAGGATTTACATTACACGAGTAAGAAAGAAAGACGGGGGAATTAGTGTTCGAGCACCGACCTGAGAACAGTAGAGTGGAACGGCAGACTGGCATTCTCACGCCGCTCCAGGTCCCACATAACCTTCTATCTGAACTGTATTCGGGAATTGGCTAAAACTTTAGCCAGTTACTTGCAATATTGAGGTCTCTTATATAGTTTACCAAAGAGTATGAAAAATACGTTTGCACTCTACATACATAGAAAAATGACTGACGATGTTTAAAATTTTTGCAATAGGCGTACAGGAACTTTAACCCGCCGAGCCCCACCGACGTATGATGCACGTCACTACTTTTTTCCGCGGACAGACCCATTGACACCCACTGACGTGCACTGTACGTCACTCAATTGCAAGGCCCATCATGTGCACATTTTTCAACATTCGTGGGTCAGTCATTTGCACATTTTTCAAGTTTCATGGGTGATTTTTGGTACGCATATGTGGGAGACCTTCCTCTACCTGCTCTCAAGTGGGGATACTGCCTGGCCCCACCTGACCCCCCCTCCCCCCTACACAGGGCAATTCACCTGTTAGCAGTATCCTGGCCAGTAAATATATATTGCCCCACGATCTCTCCAATGACGAAATTCACGGTGAAAGTGATTCCTGAGGTGGAGGACAAAGAAACAAAGAAGCTAGAGGTAGAAACAAACAGAAGTGATTTGGTGGTAATGTTGTAAAGGAAGGTGCCATATGCTGGGGTTTTGGGTGAGTGAACAATGCTTTTATCGCCTATATTATTGTGTGAAAACCAATATAGACTACTACTACACATAAATTCGTACCAAATAAATAAATAAATACGAAGTTTAAAGTGGCTTGAATTAGTTAACCCTTCCATAGTTCGTTTTCTTTAGCCAGGTACGCTGAATAAGAAGGAAAATGTAAGGCTAAATGACACCTGTTTAAGCTCAGGAGGGCGATTTCTCTATAAATTTTCGATGTTTCTCACAAAAAAGCGGAGGTTTGAGCCCCCCAAAGAAAGATTAAAATCGGTCAGGACTGGGCAGGTTAATCATAACGAAGCCAAACAAATGGGAATTGGCTGGTCCATACGTATACAAGTTAATCACATTCGAAACAATTCTCGACTTAGCCCTATCAATATTAGAATTATACTGTCACGAATTTTCTACATCGTAAAATTATGTAAAGTAAATTGTGACAGAGTGATTTTGCGGGAGGAACGAATTATTATGAAATGTACAATGTTTCGCTCGTTCTCTCAAACCGTCTGCTCTCTTACTTATATTCACATCAAGTTGTCAAAACTTTCGTCATTCTTTCGCGAGTGATTGTTTTTATGTGCGGGCGGTGCATTCTTCTGAGTGATAATTTCTGAATTATCGGTCCCGCTCTGGGCTGTTACGCCGGCCACACCCTTTCACATGCTTTTCATGCCATGTACTCAAAATCAGAGCTCAGTCTGTCTGTAGACATGGTCCGTGCGGTACGCCTTGTAAGGCTTGAGTGATTTTCTTAGCAATTTCAGATCTCAGCTTGTGTTGGCGTGTGTCCTGAAAGCTCCCACCAGTCCTTGGTGATTGTCACAGCAGCTCGGTCTCATCTATACCGATTAGTATTTTCTTGTTTTCCTAGGCTTAAGCTTTTGAGATATTTAGCTGTTTGTCTGAGTGTTTGAGTGAGCGCATTTCCCTTTCTTTGATTTGAATTGGAGTCATGTAACGTAAATTTATTTGCTTGTATTCAATAAATTTACAGTTCGTTTTCTTGAGCTTTGTTAAATGTAACAGTCGTGTTTAATTTTCCCACATATTTAATACAGTTTTGCTACTCCACATTAGCACAACTCTTTGTATTAAATCACGACTGGTACTTTGGCCAGCTTTTGGCATTAATCCTTAAATCCGTTGTGCTAGCTAGGAGTTTGGCTCAGCCAAGATCCTGTTTATCTTTATTATTATCATTTTTGAATGTTAAGGGGAGAAACTAACTTTCTCAGAGGCCAACGGTACAATATTACAGCCTACTTGAGCATCTAGCCTCTGCTGTGTACCGTTGAGAAAGTCTATAAATTCTCGACTCTAGAGAATTGGCGAAGTAAGCCAGCATAAAGTGAAATTGCTACTTGATTTCACGAGTCTATTCTTTGGTAGTAAATGACTCGATAGTCATTCTTAGCACACATAGCTATATATTGTATACTCGAATTATACAATATCACATTATCCCCGTGAATTATTACATCTTTTTGAAAGACTAAAAATTCCCCTGACATCTGGCGACCTCGCCAGGATAAACTCCTAGCTTGAAATTATTATCACCGAATCACTTACTCACTCTTACTTATCAGTCTCAGTTGTCACTCAGTCTCAAACTAAGCACGATGGAATCCAGTGCATTCGTGCAAGAAGCTAGGGATATGGGGCTTACTAACCCCCAGGAAATTCGAGATTATGTCCTGTCGCGCTTCAATTACAAACAGCAACGCGAGAATGCCGCCCGTGAAGAGCGGAAAATTCAGCGTGAGCATGAGAAAGAACTACGTGAGCATGAGAAAGAACTACATGAGTACGAGGAACGAGAGCGAGACAAAGCACATGAACACGAACACCAAGCACGTGAACACGAGCGCCAAGCACGTGAACACGAGCGCCAAGCACGTGAACACGAGCACCAAGCACATGAACATGAGCGTGCTGAGCGCGAGGCACGTGAAGAACATGAGCGTGCTGAGCACGAGGCACGTGAAGAACGTGAGCGTGCTGAGCGCGAGGCACATGAAGAACGTGAGCGTGCCGAGCGCGAGGATAGAGAGAGAGAACGTGAACACGAGCGCCAAGCACGTGAACATGAGCTGGAAGTGCTGAAGCTCAAGCGAGACTCCTTGGCTTCAGGCATATCGGGTGCAGCTAATCCAAGCTCCACTACTGCTCTCTCAGCACCTTTTCTAGGAACTCCACGTCTCAAGCTTCCTTCTTACAAGGAAGGCGAGCTAATCGAGCCATTTATAGCTCGTTTTGAAGACATGGCAAACCTGTACGATCTGGATGAGGCAGCTAAGCGGCTTCAGTTCCTTAGCCTGTTTGAGGGCCCTGCCCTCGACATTCTCCACAGAATTCGCGGAGATAATCTCACGTATGAGATGATGAAGACCGCACTCATCAAAGCGTACAGTCTTACTGTTGATCATGCTAGAAATCAGTTCATGAAGGCGCGTCTCCAGGAAAAGGAGACAGCTGTTCAGTTCCTTGACTGTCTCACGGCATATTTAGGCGAGTGGATGGAGAAGGACGAGACTCCCAGCACAGGAGAGGGAATGATCGACCTTGTGCTGCGCACACAGCTGGAAAAGTCGTGGCCTGCTGAACTTATGGCCCAGCTCAAGATGTCCAAAGTGAAGGACGCAACCCAAATGGTTGAAAAGGCTGATGCTTTCTTTACTGCATACGGGTACCAAACTCGTAGGCAACAGCCATGGAATAAGAAAGATACTGCTAAGTCTGGTAAGCAATCCCAGACTGAACCCCAGCATCAAGGCCATTCTCAAAATAATGGTCATGGTCCAAGCAAACCGCAGAAGGACCAGGGGCAGAATACACAGAAACCTGGCTGGAAGAGGTACAACAAGTACCCTAACCAGCAGCAGTACCCTAAACAACAACAGTATCAGCCACGCAATCGCCAACCGGGACAAACCTTTTCGACACCAGCCCCAGAGTATCGGAGGCAGGAGGCAAACGCAGCCTTCATTCCTCAACAGGCGCACGATGGTGCCGTCCCCACCAGCACAGCTCCTCCTTCACAGTTCACTAGTCCCCCTCAGATGGTGAACTCTCCTCCACAGGCCGTCAGTGCTCCTTCTCCCCAGATGGTGAGTACAACTCCTCATGCATCTAGTTCGGGTACAATCCCTAAGGCAAATAATCTTGTCAGATTTGAAGAGTTGTGTGCCATGCAGCCTTATCAATGGCTGGCCGCTTCCTCTACAGGCCCTCCCACAGGTAACAGTGCCTTCCTTGTTCAGCCAGGGTTTGTGGGAGGTGTTTCTGTTAATGTACTGAGAGACAATGGTTCCTCAGGTTGTACTGTCAGGCAGTCTTGTTCGTCCTGAAGAGTATACAGGCAGACAGGTCCAAGCTCAGCTTATTGATGGATCAGTGAGATTGTTCCCTGAGGCACGTATCCAGGTAGTATCTCCCTTTTACACAGGTTCAACAGTTGCAGTTGTCATGCAGGAACCTATATTTGACCTCATAACAGGCAATATACCAGGTGCCAAGTACTGTATAGTTGCACCACAGATGTCACTACTCAGACTTCGGCTGCAGTAACACGAGCCATGGCCAAGGCTTCAAATTGTCTTGCCCCGGTGGCTATTGCATTGCCGCAAGATCTGATTTGTAGTCAAGATGTTGTCCAAGAGCAACAGACGGACCTGACCCTTGCTGTTGTGCGGAAGAAACAAAAGGGTAAAGTGACCAAGTATTCACAGGGTGGACGAGCCAGGTTCCTTTGTAAACAAGGACGGCTCTACCGTGAGTCACGAACACTCGAGGGCGAGGTTCGACTGCAGTTTGTTGTTCCCGCAAACTACCGCCAAGCAGTATTAGAATGGGGTCATTGTTTAGCATCAGGAGGTCATATGGGCAAAAAAAAAAACCAAGGCCATATCCGTGCTGACTTTTTCTGGCCAGGAATGGGACAGGAAATTGACAGTTTTGTGAACTCCTGCAATGTGTGTCGACGTACCACCATTCAGGAAAGTTTCCTTCCTGCGCCGTTTGAATCCACGCCCATAATCTCTGAGCTGTGTGAGGGAGAGGGCAGTGATAATGTGGGTGCAGACCTGACGTCTCACTCGTTGGCCCCACAGGATATAATATGTCTGGGGTCTGTACATACATATGTACCGTAGCTCATAAGTGCACAGTCTCGGCGATCCCAACTGAGGACACCGATGATGAATGTGCAGTCTCGGCGATCCCAACCGAGGACACTGAGGAAAAATGAGCACTCGCGGTGATCCCAACCGCGGACACCGACGACAAGCCCTTATTAGTCGTAAGCGTAGGGCTTGTACATATTGTATGTACTGTAGATTAAGGTAGGTTAAGGGGGAAGTTCGAGACCCTGCAGAGGCAATCTGAGGCTGTGTTTGAATTACCATGTGGTGTGTCTCGAGCTGTGGGCCTCCCTGAGGATTCCCGGAGATTACACAGAAGCCACATGAGTGTTCACACCCACGCAGGGTGTTAAAATGTGACCTGCCCAAGTTTGCATAGGGATTCTCGACTACCTTTACTAGTTATAAGTGTATAGTTATAAGCGACCAGTCACGGCGATTCCAACCGAGGACACCGAGGACAAACGGGCAGTCGCGGTGATGAGCCCTTTGTAATAATAAGTATAGCTATAAGTGTGCAGTCACGGTGATCCCAACTGAGGACACTGATGACAAACGGGTAGTTGCGGCGATCCCAACCGAGGGCACTGATGACGAGCCCTTTATTAGGCGTAAGTATAGATTAAAAAGGGCAACTATTAAGGAAATAATGGCGACATATGTACGAAACTTGCTGTTAACTGACTTTCAGCTAAAGAGTACTTTCTGTTGTGTATGGATTGATTGCTGGGTGGATGAAATTGTAAATTGGTGTAAATTCTTTCATTGACACTATTGATGTTCCACCTTGACTCATTCCACAGGTACAGTTGTTGGGTGAAGATGCCCAGGACCATTGATTGTCTCTGCTGCATGCTGCCACTTCTTCTCCTCTGCCCTCGTCGCCTTTATTATTGCATTGTACTATTATTGCTTTACACGTAGGTACAGTTACACTACAACTGTCACACGTACACCGTGTATCACATACACCACGCTACATAACAATTAGTTGTCAATGTAAATGTAGTGAACTTTCGCTCAGTTTGACCTGAGTACAGGATTTTTCACTGTCGTCTCGGAGTTTTCCCTCAAGCTTGCTTTTCTTAACGTAAATACGAGTTTTTTACGCTCATAGGTGACAGTGCTTTTCTCCTGTAACAGGATAGTACACACACCACAGTGTGAATCTTGTGTGACTGAGCTAGGGTGTATATACTGTATATATATAATGTCAAATTTTACTAAAGTAAAATTTGAATTTTTTCAGGGGCGTAATGTCACAAATTTTCTACATCGTAAATTTATGTAAAGTAAATTGTGACATCGAGTGATTTTGCGGGAGGAACGAATTATTATGATATGTATGATGTTTCACTCGTTCTCTCAAACCGTCCGCTTCCTTACTTATATTCGCATCAAGTTGTCAAAACTTTCATTCTTTCGTGAGTGATTGTTTTTATGTGCGGGCGGTGCATTCTTCTGAGCGATAATTTCTGAATTATCGGTCCCGCTCTGGGCCGTTACGCCGGCCACACCCTTTCACACGCTTTTCATGCCGTGTACTAAAAATCAGAGCTCAGTCTGTCTGTAGACACAGTCCGTGCGGTACGCCTTGTAAGGCTCGAGTGATTTTCTTAGCGATTTCAGATCTCAGCTTGTGTTGGTGTGTGTCCCGAAAGCTCCCACCAATCCTTGGTGATCGTCACAGCAGCTCTGTCTCATCTATACCGATTAGTATTTTCTTGTTTTCCTAGGCTTAAGCTTTTGAGGTATTTAGCTGTTTGTCTGAGTGTTTGAGTGAGTGCATTTCCCTTTCTTTGATTTGAATTGGAGTCATGTAACGTAAATTTATTTGCTTGTATTCAATAAATTTACAGTTCGTTTTCTTGAGCTTTGTTAAATGTAACAGTCGTGTTTAATTTTCCCACAAATTTAATACAGTTTTGCTACTTCACGTTAACACAACTCTTTGTATTAAATCACGACTGGTACTTAGGCCAGCTTTTGGCATTAATCCTTAAATCCGTTGTGCTAGCTAGGAGTTTGGCTCAGCCAAGATCCTGTTTATCTTTATTATTATCATTTTTGAATGTTAAAGGGAGAAACTAACTTTCTCAGAGGCCAACGGTACAATATTACAGCCTACTTGAGCGTCTAGTCTCTGCTGTGTACCGTTGAGAAAGTCTATAAATTCTCGACTCTAGAGAATTGGCAAAGTAAGCCAGCATAAAGTGAAATCGCTACTTGATTTCACGAGTCTATTCTTTGGTAGTAAATGACTCGATAGTCATTCTTAGCACACATAGCTATATATTGTATACTCGAATTATACAATATCACATTATCCTCGTGAATTACATTTTCTTTTTGAAATACATAAATTTCCTCTGACATATACACACATTATGAATATGAGCTAAGACTAAACTTAAATATTGGACTTAACGGCTAAAACTGAACCGTTCAACTATATTTACAATAATACCTAAGCTTAAAATTATACTTACAATACTAGATTATGCTAACTTATGTTATACTTAAAATTAAGACACTGCACAGGTCCTTCCTCCGGAAAAAGGAAAAAATTAATATCAGAAATCAACATTGAATTCATTCATTCATCTACATTTCCTACGGACGTGTGTGCAGACGGGACAGACTTACCAGATTTGACTGTGACCCCCTCTATGAACTCCAGAATGAGATAAAGATTTCACCGACTCTTCCTCCAATAAGTGGCACCTGTTGTTCCACAAGTAAAATCGTGTACCCCAGGGGGTCGCGTCTCTGTCACAACTCTCGAAATTCAGTGGAGCGATGTGCCCCAGCCAACCTCCTGCCTGGGTAGCAACATGGTCGTCTCACATGGACTGACCTGTAATCTCGCTGACAGGATCGTCGCAGGGGTGCTTCCCATTCATACTAATTAATCGCATTCACGCTCCCATCCATTCATTCTTGCACTTCCAGCTCTTCACCTAGTGACTGACAAGTGCCTGTCAGGTCCTAAAGTCACTGTTCCACCCTAGACCGTGTCGACTGTAACTTGAGGGGGTTCTGGTTTTCCCTCGAATTAAGGCAATCTAAAATTCCCGCTGAACTGGGCTGCGCCAATAACCCAAACACCGATGAACGCAAGTTTACACTCTTTGAACTCTTGATAGATGAAACTTCTCTTGAACTCTAAACTGTCACAGTCAATAGTCAGACAGTCCAACCCGTACACATTTCCCTATCCATCTCTTAACTTAATACTGCCTTAACCAGCTTCAAACACTCGACATTCCTCAATAAGTCTCCGTGGAGGTCGTCTCTCATGGGGCAGTAATTGTTCATCCATCGGATCAGGTTCAAAGGCGTCTTCTAGGGATTTTAAGAGCCACTCTTCTCCTCTATAATAGGGCTTTACTTGTCTTGCAGCTCTTTGTATCTTTTTCCCTGTGAACACGTTTTCTACTGCGTACACACTTCCATCCATCCACACGTCCACTACACGATATGAACCAACTCATTTCACATTAAGTTTTCGACATGTACCGGTGCCACGGTTTCCTTCTTAATCCACATAAGAGTTCCAACTCCAACTGTTTGATTCTTCTGCCTTCGGTTAGCCATGTCTCTATACAGACACGCCATCATCTGGTGCATTTTCCGAATGACAACATGGGCGACAGCCATCTCATCTTCCTCACCACTGACGGATGGTAATGGTGTACCAACCAATCTAGGTGGATGGCGAGAGAAGAAAGCAAGGTAGGGCTGTTGTCCCGTAGATGAATGAACCGCCTGATTCATTGCAATCTGACATGGCTGTAGTAGTTGGGGGCAGCATAGAGGGTGGCCCTGACATAAAGCAGAAAGGTCCGACTTAAGGGTCCTACGCATTCGCTCAGTGATTCCATTCCCTTGTGGATGATAGGGGGTCATGTAGTAGGGGGTGATTTGGTGTCACTGGCAGAGCCGCTGAAAGTCTTTGCTGGAGAACGCACCCCCGTTTTCCAGGACAATACTGCGAGGTGTGCCATAGTCTGCCACATACTGCCCAAGTTTGTGATGTGTGTGTGGACTGTTTTGTTTTGAGGGGGAAGAACCTAACGAATCGGCTGTATTGGTCCACTACTGTAAGAACATAACAATGAAGAATAATTCTGATAGTCCTCCAGGAGCTTTAACCCATCCAGTCCCGACCAGTTTTTTACCAAGCCTACCCCCAGATCCTGACCGATTTTCGACTTCTTGTTTTTTGGCTAAAACCTTCACTTTTGGTGAGATACATCGAAAATTCATAGAGAAATCGCGAACCTGAGGTAAAAAAGTGTTGATACAGGTGTCACTCAACCTTACTTTTTCCTTCTTTTTCAGGGTACCTGGCCAAAGAGAACGAACTATGGAAGGGTTAACTAATTCAAGCCACTTTTAATTGCGTATTTATTTCATTTATTTGGTACGAATTTATGTGTAGTACAAGTCTATATTGGTTTTCACACAATAATATAGGCGTTTATAAGCATTGTTCACTCACCCAAAACTCCAGTATATGGCACCTTCCTTTACGACATTACCACCTCATCACTTATGTTTGTTTCTACCTCTAGCTTCTTTGTTTCTATGTCCTCCACCTCAGGAATCACTTTCACTGTGAATTTCGTCGTTGGAGAGACCGTGGGGCAACATACTTTTACTTGCCAGGTTACTGCTAACAGGTGAATTGCCCAGTGTGGGGGGGAGGGGGAGGGAAGGGGGGATAGGTGGATCCAGGCAGTATCCCTGCTTGACAGCAGGTAGAGGAAGGTCTCCCTCATATGCCTAACAAAAATCGCCCGCGAATGTTGAAAAATGTACACACAATGGGTCTTGCAACTGCGTGACGTACGATGCAGGTCGTTGGGTCTGTCCGCGGAAAAAAGTAGCGACGTGCATCGTACGTCGGTAGGACTCGGCAGGTAAAGGACCATTAATTCTAGAAATTTCGTGAGATTAAGTGGGCCTCTAGTGTACTGTTATTGAGGGTTTCTATCTCGATTCATTCATTAACTGTAACAATATCTATCCCACAACAGTGTCTTATACCATCGCTTTAGCCACCAGACTAGCGCATGATTTTTTTTTTTTCGACACCAATGTATTGATGGTGGTTTAACTGCTCTCAGTGAAAAGATGGGAATGTCAGTGTTACCAGAATAGTGATGAAGAATAAGTCACCAGTTCAACCAACAGAACTATAGAGATTATGCTGCCACCAGTCTGATGATCAGAAATTAGAGAATATGAGAAATAGGGAAACGTGATCTTACTGGCAGTGTGTGAACAAGAAGATATTAAAAGACCTTGCGGGCCACTAAATCTCTTTTATAACACTCCTTAGAGGATAGCAAAATTCAAAACTCAAAGTGACTTAACCTCAAATTTACTGAGTATTAAGAGCAGAAAGATAACTTGCTTCTCGAACTGTGAATGACACAAAACAAACTATAATCATTATCTAGACGCTTAGAATATGAAACCACCACTAAATCAATATTCGAATGATACAGATGAAGCTTTACAAACTGATTTAATATTCGAAATGAGAGTGATACACATGAGACAAAGTATTATCAGGATCTATACTCTCGAGGAATATGAATCTTTTCAGACTGAATGAACACTCAAAAACGATACTGACACTCGTGGATATAGCAATCCCGTGGTCTCTGACGGACTCTCTCGGGAAGAAATACTAAAACATCACCACCAAAGAATATTCTTTTAGGACTATATATGCACCAAACGAACATTCGTATGCATAACACAGCACAGTATTCAAATGAGGCACAATATTCAAATGAAGCACGATATTCAAATGAAGCAAAATATTCAGATGAAGCACAATATTCAAATGAATCAATATTCAATATTCTCTAAGGGATAAATATGTACAATGAAAAAAATCAAATCCAACTAAACACAGTATACAAATGGATGGAATATTCAAGTCGATCAGCTGATAAACGCTTGGATTACATGAACTAAGAAAGGGAGGATTTTAGTGTAAACGGACATTCGCCAGGTAAGGCGAGCCAGGCGGCTTCACGCACACTCATTTTGCAAAAGATATGAAGAGCAGCGACAATCTGTGAACAGTAGACAGTGGAACGGCTGACTGATTAATCAGTGCAAGAGGGACCTGGGGAAATATTACCAATTTAGCTCACTAGCGTATGGGAGAATTTACATTACACGAGTAAGAAAGAACGAGGGAGGAATTAGTGTTCAAGCACCGACCTGTGAACAGTAGAGAGTGGAACGACAGACTGGCATTCTCACCCGTGTGTGTGTGTGTGTGTGTGAAAGATTCGTCACACGAGTGTGACACGGGCTCAGGGTGGAGAGCCCGTAAGAGAAATGAGCTTCAAATACAAGAGGGCGCCCTCTGCATGGCGACAGAGGACGCTGGCGTCGTTGAAAGGGGGAAGACAGGGCCTGGGGAATGCCCAGCACACACGCCCTGTCTTCTGGCTTGTGGTGTGTGTCATTCTCACCCGCTCCAGGTCCCACAGAACCTTCTATCCGAACTGTATTCGGAAATTGGCTAAAACTTTAACTAACTGCTTGCGATATTAGTGTCTCTTCTAAGGTTTACTAAAGAATACGAAAAATACGTTTGCACTCTACATAAATAGAAAAATGACTGACGATGTTTAAAATTTTTGCAATAGGCGTACAGGACCTTTAATCATAACGAAGCCAAAACAAATGGGAATCGGCTGGTCCATATGTATAAAAGGTTGTCACATTCATAACAATTTTCGACTTAGCCCTATCAATATTAGAATTATACACACATTATGAATATCAACTAAGACTAAGCTTAAATATAGGCCTTAATGGCTAAAATTGAACTGTACAACTATATTTGCAATAATACCTATGCTTAAAATTACACTTGCAATACTAGCTTATACTAACTTATGCTATAGTTAAAATTATGGCACTACAGTCTTAAATAGACTACAGATATGTAAATAATCCTTTTGTAAGGACAGCAAATAGAGTAAGAGGAGTAATAATAATAATAATAATAATAATAATAATAATAATAATAGTCTCAGGGTCATGCTTGTTTTAATTCTGCCTGGTGGAGTTTATGTTTTCATTCTGCCCTTTTCGTTTTTCGTTTCGTTTCGTTTACAAAAGCTCCAACATGCTTGCAGTCTTTATCACCGTATGGCAGCTGTCCACGCTACTTGATCTGTAGAAGTCTCTCTATTCAATCCCTTATCCTCAGGTCACACTCGATGACCTTGTCCCAGGTCTTTTTTGCTCTGCCCCTTGCAACCCTACCCTCAACATTCACACTTCTCACCTTTGGCGGCAAGTTGTCATCTTCCAGTTAATAATACATCACATACAAAAGCGTTTACTATACCCGCCATCAGGCAACTTGTCTCCTAAGCCCTGCCCCTTACTGATGTCGTGGCCCCGCCCAACCTCAGGCAGTTTACAGGCAGTGGCTGGGGAAGGGCATTGCTTAAGAGACAAATTTTCTGACAGCAGGTATCAGGCACTAATCAAAATACCTGAGGAATTTGTCTGGGTAGAGTCGTGGAGAGTAGAGAGACAAACCCCGACCAGGAGTCCAGGAGGCTACCCACAGTGGCCTGGCTTCTGGTACACTGTATGGAAGCATCGAGTACACATTCACTCTGCTGGGTGAAACGTCGTATATATGTCAGTTTAGTTTTTACGAGATTCATTTTGAACAGCACAGAATTGCTGATACAGTCACTGATGTATTCAACAGGCAAGCTCTGCAACTAGCTTCCCAAGAGTGTATTTCCCTCTACCTATGACTTCCAGTTTTTAAACTCAGTGTATCCAGGCATCTAGAATTGAACGTATCATGAATTTTGTCTTGTTTTATGGAACAAATTTGCGACCTTCATGTCTTGGTTTTTTCTTCATCGTTAAGAAATAGGCATACGTTGTATAAATTTATTACCTAATAATTACACTTATAGTATATGATGATATTTTGTAAGGACATACCTACTGTGCCACAAACCTATAGGCCCATCTCTCTCTTGGACCAGTTTGTCACTCAGTGTCACAGTTAGGACGCGTACGCTTCAACACATTTTCTACGGAAACGAAGTTTCTTACATAATATCCTGTATAATCCAATGGTGTTATTAACTTTTATTTTAAATTCCTATTTGCGATTAACTGCGGTAGTAGTAGTTGTAGTCTCGGGATCATCTAAAACGTGTACCCAGTTTATCACTGGATGAAGTTGTCCATCTCTGGCAGTCCACTACCTCTCTTCAGTGCTAGGGAGGGAGTCGAGGGACGTTTGCATAAAAAGGCATAGGAGTCACTCGATTGTGTCAGTGTCACTACGTGAAGGTGTCCTTCTCCAGCACCATAACAGCAATACATTTCACATACTACCCTGACTTACTCAATTTTTTATTGCACTGAATATTCTATTACTGTATTTCATTCACATTGTTTTTCCTTTGACAATTCTTATATGAGGTAACCTCCACCAGATGGAAATGGATAGGAGAGAACAATTTAGTGTTCATATCTGGCATACTCACTCAACACGGTAATTGTCTTTCCAATAGTCACTGAATGTGTTGCTTACGTGCTGTCCATTACCTTCATTAATGGTACACGAGTTGGGAAGAGAATGGAAACATGAATGGCAAGGATAAGGAGATCTATGTTGTATCTGAAAGACTGTCTCTGGTGAAGATTGATTTTCCCCAAATAACAAATTTAATAATAAAATATAAAGAACTGTTTAATGTTATCCCACTTAAATGTCACTGAAACAATAAAAGAATACTAGACCTTGGATTCTGTATAGGCAGACGGTCTTGGTGCAGTAGTTATTACTATGCTTGATATCAAGGATGGTGAGTTATCGTTTGACGTTATCAGTATCACTATTGTTCCTCACTGAAATTTGACTCGTCAGTAATGTTCAGTATTTTAAAGGTTGATATTCGAATGTTTTTAGCGTTATGGAAGATTCATATAAACTGTTCTAGGGGAAAGTTTCAATCAGATCACTTCCTCTTCTGACGTGTCATTGTGATACATACAGGTAAGTGATACAGAATTTAAAGAGAGAGAGAGAGAGAGAGAGCGAGAGAGAGAGAGAGAGAGAGAGAGAGAGAGAGAGAGAGAGAGAGAGAGAGAGAGAGAGAGATTCCCTATTATTTCCCAAAGACATGGCACCAAAAACTGCAGGCTCTCATGCCTTCTTTTGTCAGTTGTGTATCATTTCCTGTTTATTTTGCCTTCTCGTGAAATGAGTGTTTCGAGGAATAACTGTGTTTCACCAATTAACAGACTCTGCACCAGGTATCTCAGGGTCTAGTATTAGACAGCAACACCTCCCTTCTATCTAACACACACACACACACACACACACACACACACACACACACACACACACACACACACACACACAAAGGAATACCTGATAGGAGTGTCGTTGATAATCGCCAGGAGTGAGTTAGTGCGGGATGCGGTCTTGTGAAGGTGGTGGAGGGCGAGGAGGCGGTGGAGAGGGAGGCGAGTGAGGGCGAGCAGCTTCGTTGTCTGTACCGTCAGGAGGTGGGTCTTGAAGGAGGACTCGGCGAAAGAGGCGAGGAAGGCTGGGTCATCGCTCACCACCACCACAGTCACGCACCACAACACATCACGCAGCTGTGGTAGTTCAGTTTCATTTTTCCTTCACCTGTCAGTTTTGTGTGTCCCGAGGATGGCTCAGTCTGCTGCTGTGGGTGAAGCTGTGGCAGAGGAAGCTGGAAATTATTAGATGATCCAGGATAGATACTGACGCTGACTGAGCCATCCTTGAAACACGAGAAATTACAGAGGTAAGCGAGAGGAGCGTTATATATGTGTCACCCTGTATTATAACGTAACTTTCAAGGTCTAATGAGCCTCTCTCAGTTAATTAAATGAAGAGATTCTGGAATATTCCTGACTTTGAGAAGCCTCAGGAGGTAACCATTATTAATCCTCAAATTCTGAATGGCTCACTCAGCTGGATAAATTGCTTACCATCAGACTGAATAGGATAATAGAATTGTTTAGTGCTTGGGATAGTTAAATCTATAATGGACCGTTGTCTGTCTGTATAAGTGTTTGTCCAGCTACTTCTTCTAGACGTGTGGACAGATTTTGATGAAACTTTGCAGGAACACTCCCTGAGGCTCTGAAGTTTGTATAAACTTTTTTGGTTTCAAAGTTCCGAAAAAAAATATTTTATTTGTGAAAGTATTATAGCTACCCTTTAATAGTTTGCTTTCTATAACGGGGCCAAGACCGTTTTCATGGAGCCTTATCATATACCAGTTTATTCACTGAAAAGTAAACAAAGGGTGACAGACCAAAAGAGACGATGCCACTGTAGTAGGTCTTACACAAGTACAAATCAAGTAGAAAAAAACTTACCTAGTTACACATAATTAGCTATGACCACCTCAGTCTCTCTTGCTAAAGTGTTTCCCTTTCAGCCATTTGTAAGTCTTTTAAGGTCATTTAGTGCTGCTCAGATACCTACATGTACAGCCTCAGTGATGATGAGTGGGAGCTGTGGCTGAGTAATATTTATATCTTGATCACCTCCTTCTGTCTTGAATACTCCAACTCCCCAGGGTGCTCCGTGCTCAAGTATGTCCTGTAAATAAAAAGGGCAATAACTGAAGTTCATGACTGTTACTTCAGTTATGCAAGTTTTAAAGGCCTACTTAAATAATTACTAGCCTGATTTCAAAGACGAGGTGTTGGTTACAGTAACGTGTGCAAAATTCAACAATTGGAACCTTTTTAACCAGGTGATAGATTTCCTCATGAAGAAGGCCGTGAATGTAATTGGTTTTGTGTTCCCTGTTCGTTTCAGATTGCTGTGTGTAACTCACCGGGTCGGTCAGGATCGCTTGATATCAAGGTAGTGATCGTCAGCTTTTACCCTCCCGGAAGGGAGCTGAGAGCTCATATAGTCCGATCTATGGGCAAGGCTGTGACCTTCACACACGCACACACCCATCCCCTTGCTCAAGGGGGACAGTAACCACTCACTTCGTCTGTGAAACTTTTCGCAACCTGAGCGAGGCGCGAACTCCCGTCTACCAGATGGCAAGCGAGAACGCTACCACTGCGCCAGCGAGCGGTGTGTGTGTGTGTGTGTGTGTGTGTGTGTGTACAAAGAACAGTGATTAATGTTTTTTCAGAAAGATCAGAAATTTAAATAGACTTGTCCAATTCAGTTCGGCATCTCAGGTTTCTTCGATCACAGTAATATTGATGGGCGTAGCCAGAAAGCTGGCCCAAGGGATCCAGGCCCTCACCACTTCTGTAAGACTAAGATGAACGATAAGGTAGTTATTTTGTCTTTCGGACAGATAGACAGATACTCATTAAATCGTTTGCTTTTAATGGTTGTTTCCTGCATCCTTTACAGATTAACACTACATTTTCTTTTTATTAACCTAGATACTTTTATAATTTCCCAGCACCCAAAATTCAACCCCCTTTCCCCCAGTAACAAAATCCTGGCCACGACCCTGGTAATATCTACAAAGGATGAAGGAATCCCACGTAAGAGATTCGTGTTTTTGTTACTGAATGGTAACAAAAAAAAAAGTCATATACTGAACAGAGGCTTAAGAAATGTACTTCACGAGATTCTAATAATGTAAGTAGAAACGGAGGCGAGTGAGAGTGAACTTTTGTATATTAGACCAAGCTGTTATTTAGTATGACGAAATTTACTGACGGGGGAGATGATACCTTGGGGAGATGACACCTTGGGGAGATGACACCTTGGGGAGATGTGACATATTGTGGAGATGTGACACCTTGGTCAGATGACACCTTGGGGAGGTGTGACAGTTTTGTCTGTTCATGGGCCTCCTGGGATGTGTGGTGGAAAGTGCTTTTCTATACTGATGTCATGTCTGTTGTCCGCACGCACCAAGACAAATGTCGAAAGTTCATACCGTATGTATGGAGCATTAAGAAATGCCTCAATTGGACGTCCATCAGCACCATTCACACATATGGTAAGGCAGATCGTTGACGTAACCTGCAGTAATAGGCTCTGTTTTTGCTGACAGTGCATTGTGGAGGTTGTTGGTTTTCACATCAACCGCTCTCCGCCTCCTCGTTGTCCACCACAGGACACAAAAGCACCTTTTACGGGAATGCCACAGAAGGAATTAATACTGCTTCTGAAACATTTTGCGCATCAGCTTTACTGGCTTGGCTTTTGATATGTGCATATTATCTTTATGCATATTGCACTTACAACTTGGCGTCGCTAGTGACAAATTAAACACATTCCTCTTTAATATGTGATGATAACGTTATCTACTGATAACTTGATGACCTGAGAGAGAGAGAGAGAGAGAGAGAGAGAGAGAGAGAGAGAGAGAGAGAGAGAGAGAGAGATTTAGTTATGGAGGAATTCCAAAATTCGTGGAATATATTGTAATGGGTGACATACAAAAGCAATTATAAATTATTGTTTTAGTGTTGTCAGGAATACAAGGTGTCGTTAACCTGAAACGGTCCTCAAATAATGACTGACAAACGATTACCATGGCTGATACGAACAACCTAGCTGTGTGTCCCCCTAACTCCATCGCCTACCCTGACCTTCACCTTGACCACCAACTTCCTGAGACTTCCTCCCTCGCTCTCCTCTACCCTCCTCACTCCCCACTACCATTCAACGCCATCTATGGAATGAACTCGAAGGGCAATTCTTGTTCATAAAGGGGAGAGAGAGGGGACGATCCGAGTATTTATCGAGTATGTACAAACGAACCAACACACACTCTGCCACATCTACCATATCTCGCTGTTGGTGGCCCAGGCGGAAACGTTACCGGCTGTACCTTGAATACAGTATGAATTTTTGATCAAATCTCTCCATGTTTTTACACTGTGAGCAAACATTTTCAAGTCTCTCCCAAAACGGCATCACTTTCCCAATCTCTTCCTTTTATTCATCAATGATCTTCTAAGCTGTACATCTAACCCTACCCACTCATACGCTGATGATTCCACCCTTTACCTTTCCATTCGGTTCTCGCAACGTCCATTACAGCAGTTGCTTCAACAAACAAGGGATGAGGCTATGGCACACCTAATGTTTGACTTGGCTCGTATCTCAGACTGGGGTAAAATTAATCTTGTTTTTAATGCATCAAAGACTCAGTTTTTACACTATCAACCCTACATAGTCTCCCACAGTAGTACCCACTAATATTTAACCCGCCGAGTCCCACCGACGTACGATGCACGTCACTACTTTTTTCCACGGACAGACCCAATGGACATACGTCACTCTATTGCAAGGCCAATTGTGTGCACATTTTTCAACATTCGCGGGTGATTTTTGGTAGGCATATGTGGGAGACCGTCCTCTACCTGCTGCTGTCAAGCGGGGATACTGCCTGGGCCCACCTAACCCCCCCTCCCCCCACACTGGGCAATTCACCTGTTAGCAGTAACCTAGCCAGTAAAGGTATGTTGCCCCACGGTCTCTCCAATGATGAAATTCATGGTGAAAGTGATTCCTGAGGTGGAGGACAAAGAAACAAAGAAGCTAGAGGTAGAAACAAACAGAAATGATGAGGTGGTAATGTAAACGAAGGTGCCATATACTGGGGTTTTGGGTGAGTGAACAATGCTTATAAACGCCTATATTATTGTGTGAAAACCAATATAGACTACACATAAATTCGTACCAAATAAATGAAATAAATACATAATTAAAAGTGGCTTGAATTTGTTAACCCTTCCATAGTTCGTTTTCTTTAGTCACGTACTCTGAAAAAGAAGGAAAACGTAAGGTTGAGTGACACCTGTATCAACATTTTTTACCTCAAGATCGCAATTTCTCTATGAATTGTCGATGTTTCTCACCAAAAGCGAAGGTTTCAGCCAAAAAAAAAAAAGTCGAAAATCGGCTGGGACCTGAGGGTAGGCTGGGTAAAAATCCAGTCGGGACTGGGCGGGTTAATAATGTCCAGCTCGTTCCTGCATCATCCTTGAACATGCTTGGGGTTTCATTCACTCGGGATTTATCTTGGAAAGAACATATTACAACTCTTGTGAAATCTGCCTCCAAGAGATTAGGTGTGCTAAGCCAACTCCGAACCTTCTTTTCCCCTGCACAGTTGTTGATTTTATACACAGGTTTTATTCGCCCTCGTTTAGAGTACAACTCTCATGTGTGGGGTGGCTCCCTACATACAGCCCTTCTCAGTAGGGTGGAGTTAAAGGCTTTTCGTCTCATTAACCCTCCTCCTCTTACTGGCTCCCTGTTGCTTCTTTATCTCTTTTCTTTCGCTACTTCAATGGTCACTCTTCCTCTGAACTGTCTGCTTGCATCCCTCCACCTCTACGACGGGCAAGTGGCATCCGTCTAGCAACAACCTCTCATCCCTTTTCTGTCCAACTCTCTAATGCAAGAGTTAACTGTTACTCCCAGTCCTTCATTTATGCAACTGGTCAACTCTGGAACTGTCTTCCTCTGTCTGTATTTCCTACTTCTTATGATCTCCAGTCTTTCAAATGCAGTGTGTCCAGGCATCTCGTAATGAACGGATCTTGAATTTGGCTCTCTTTTGTATTGTTTTTGTTTCTTTCTTGGAAGGAACAGTTTGTAGGCCCATGGCCTTTGGTTCCTTCTTTCTTACATAAAAAAAAAAAATCATTCGTTCTCTGTGCTACCCATACTCCCCATCTGATCTTTACCTTTGTACTTCTATCATCGTTTCGTATCTCGGCTTTTGCACGAGTTGTTATCAGAGGTAGCACTGAAGCACCTCAGATACAATCAGCATTATCTCACCTTCAGAGTCAAGGAATCCCACAGTGTTCCGTCAGTCAGCAGGAAGACTGAGGAGCGAACACACGTGTCTCTTGTCAGCATGGTAGTCAGGGCGGCTCTGGTCACAGCATCATAACTATTACCCTCTGAAATGCGTGAAAATTGTGAGAGCAATACATTACCTTCAACACTAAAATACAACTTTTGGTTCTGTAGTAGTTTCTTCTCTGCATACTACAGAGTTTCCTGCATAAAACTAGTTCCTTGTAGCAGGAATACTGCTGGAGAGGGACTCCTTCACGCGGTGGAACCGATATGACTGAGTGGCTCTGAAACCTGGTTATAAAATCGTCCCTCAGTTCCATCCATATCTCCCACAGTGAGGATGGTGAACTGTAGAAGAAGGATTGCTTCATTGTACAGTCCACTGGGCTTACGTTCAGATGAGCCTGGGGTTACTACTACTGCTACTACTACTGCTACTACTATTACTACTACTACTAATAATAATACCACAAAACTACTGTAAGACTACCTTATGTTTGTGTATTTTTCCTAATTCAAAAACAAAAGAAACACAGCATGGACTCAGAGCTTTCAATACTAAACACCTGAACAACATAAGCTCATAATCGTGAAATTACACACACCACAAAATCCATATGGAAGAGCTCCTAACCTTTTTCTGTTGCTACCTTGATAATACTTATTGTTCTGAAGCCTTTCACTTAAGTTTTGGTGGATATTGTTGGACTGTTGGCAAAGATATCTTCAGGTCATCAGTACGACCTACACATAACTGATGTTTGCTATAACCTGTTTTTTTGTGCGTGTCGGTTAACTTGGCTAAAATTGCCATCCCTCCATCTTGAAAATTAAGTTGTAACAAGAATTAACATTGGAATCCAGTTGCAAGTCACGAAGAATTGCAAGGGAAAGAATGCAGAGCCATGATATTCTCTCATTTTGCCATTGAACTACATGAAATGAGCTACAGTGACAAAATTCCTGGTCAAGTTTGGGTGAAATGATTAGAGATATCCCAAGACAAGTCCCTTGTGAAATCTAAAAATCTAAACACAGCTGCAGATGCCCTTTCTGTCTGATCTGAAATATTAACCTTTTAACCCAAGGCGTCCCGACGACATACGGGTACGTCGCAACGTTTTGTCACGGTGACGCCCGACGACGTACCCATACATCGAGCAATTGCAAGGTTCATAATTTGTACAATTTTCAAATATCATGCTTGATTTTCGGTACGTAGGCGCGGGAGACCTTCCCATACCTGCAATCAGGCGGGGACACTCGGCGACCCTGAGCGACCCGTGCTTGCCCCCGCATTGGTCACTCACCTGTTAACAGTGATCCAGGTCAGACATGGCGTGCCGAGGTCTCTCTAAGGAGCAAATTCAAGCCGTCCTGGATGTTTTCACAGACAACAGCGATTCCCCACTGGATGGCGATGTCACTGACAAACATTATGTGCAGCCAGAGGAGAAGAGTAGCAGCAGTGATGAGGTCCCGTCCCCGAGGAAGCGGCGCTATGTAATGTATCGGGCTGCTAGAGAGGGCCAGCCTTCACCCAAACAACGTCCATCCACCTCTCTCCAGCACCTATGAGAAGCGGAGCCCGAAAGTGAGGACGAGGATAGAGCCGCTGGACGTGCTGCCACCTGGTACGGCCGTGAGCACATCACACATCGCAGTTGCGAGCAGACAGCACGTCGTAAACTCAGGTATGGTCCTAGCGTTTTGTTTGGGGAGGGTGGAAGTGGCGTGGAGGGAGTGGAAAGTGAAAATGAAAGTGTGGGTGCGGGAATGACTATTGAAAGGGAGAATGGCGGGAGTGAGTCATCGCCCTCACATGGTGGTGTGAGGGAGCGGAGTGGATCATGTCGGGTGGTGATGGAGCATGGTGGTTCACGTGGTGCAGTGAGGGAGCGGGGAGGCGAAGAGGAGCCCCTCCCCAGCACATCTCATGCTCCCCAATATTCCTGCACTTCCCCCCCACAGCCCCTTGATGATCCACAAGGCCATAAGGGGAAGGGAAAGGGTATGGGTAAAGGCCGTGGAAAGAGGAGCGCGAGTGGGGAAGCTCGCTGCACTCCTCCTCCCCGACCTCCCCCACCAGCATCTCCCCCCCCACCCCGACGAAGGCGACGATGGGGACGATGGGGGTGACGCAAATGTGAGGTGGAACTGGAAAGATGGGAGTGATTTTGCTCCCATCATTCACCCCTTCACTGAGGAGTGGCGCACTGGCTGCACTGCTCCAGGAATCCGCCCAGGCTCCACTAGACTGGATTTCTTCCACCTGTTATTTGGTGAGGATTTTGTGGGGCCCATTGTGGAGCAAACTAACATCTTTCTAAGCAGCCAGTGCTGTGAGAGTGAACGACTGGGCACGAGGAGCAGGCATTCCCTCATTTATGATTACTCTGTCTCCCTAGCAGAGATGTTTGTATTTTTAGCCTTGGTTCTTTTGATGGGTATTGTACGGAAAAGACAAATTCCGTCATACTGGACTACGGACCCATTCATAAACACACCTTTCTTTGGCAGGGAAATTTGCCGTAATTGTATTCAGCAAATTCTCAGTCGCCTCCACTTTTACGATGCTGATGATCCTGCAAATGATAATAACACGGGTAAAATTAAAAGAATTAGGCTGGTATCTGATCACCTACGGGAAACGTTCTCATAATTTTATCCATATAGAGACCTTGTAATAGACGAGAGTCTCATGTTGTGGAGAGGCAATATTTCTTTTCGACAGTACATACCCAGCAAATGACTCCGTTTTGGGTTCAAGATCTTCGTTATGTGTGACTGTAGGACTGGATATGTGCAAGACATAGTCTTGTACACTGATGCACGGACAGACATAACAGAAGATCGGTGTATTGGACTCTCTGGGGCCGTGGTAAAGATAATGATAGAAGAGTACCTTCAACGTGGTCACGTCCTGTACCTGGTTAACTGGTACGCTAGCCGCCTCCTCGCTCGTTATCTGCACCTGCACGACACGGGAGTCTGTGGTACCATCAAGGTGAACTGTCGTCACATGGTCAAAGTGGGGCGGAAACTGGACAGGAATGAGGTGGTCTTCTTCAAGGCGAACAACATCGTTGCAACAGCGTGGATTCACAACAGAGAAGTCTGCCTCTTGTCCATGGTTCACTGCCACTTGATGCACCGCACAGACTCCGTGGAGTACTGCAGCGAGAGGAGGCGCCTCATCTGGAAACTGGATTGTGTCCTCGACTACATCAACAACATGAGGCAGGTGGAGCAGGTGGACCAGTCTGACTCCATGATTTCCAGTGTGGAGTGTGCCAGGACCACGATGAAGTGATACAAGAAGCTCTTCTTTCACCTGCTTGACATCACGGCCCTGAACTGCCACCATCTGCATGCCATGACAACGGGAGTTCAGGAGTCCTTTCAAGGGTTTGTGAGGGAGCTTGCCCGGGAGATAAATGCCCAGTATGCTGTCGAGAGGCCCCCCACACCGCCCCTGCACTGCTCCTACCGCAGAAACTCCCCTGAGAATTACAGTGCGCCACTTTCCCATGCCTATCCCTCCCCAGCTGAACAGACCTAGGCCCCAACGGAGGTGTCATTTGTGCGGGAACTCTAAAGTGAGACCCAGTACTGAGAAAACACACCAGATATGAGTGTGATGAGTGTAACGTGGGTTTGTGTATTCACCCTTGCTTTAGGGAAAATCACACCTTGATTCATTTTTTAAATGGTGTGATTGTGATATGACGCCCTATCTCATGTAAATATGTGACATTCAGACGCTCAGTGTAATAATAAGGCCTGTAAATACGTATATAGTTGTATACAGTGGAAACGGGTGTAATGTTAGTGGAAAAGTATTATGTAAGTGGAGAAATAGAATCTAAGTCAAAACATTCCTTGGGAGTGTGCTCAGTATGTACAGATGCGATATTCAGACGCTCAGTGTAATAATAACGAATGTAAACATGTAAATAGTAGTATAAACTGGAAACGGGTGTAATTTTGGTGGAAAAGTATATTGGAAGTGGAGAAATACAATCTAAGTTGAAACACGAGTGATAGTGACTGCACTTCCTACGTGAATATGCGCTACCATTACACTAAATATCATCATAAGGAATGTAAATAGGTGAAAAATTTACATAGGGTGAAAAATGGTATAATGTCATCGAAACAATATTATGCAAGTATAAAAAATGTTATGTATGTTGAAAGAACAGTTATAGCGAGTGTGCAGTGTATGCAAATATGCACTATCATTACGCTAAATATCATCGTAATGAATGTAAATAGCTGAAAACATTTACATAGTGAAAAATGGTCAAATGTCATTGAAACAGTATTATGCAAGTACAAAAATGGTGTGTTTGCTAAAACAAGAACCTTAGTGACTCACGTGTGACCAATGTGACCAAACTCGCTATGCTTGCGCAAAGGAACAATGCTTGTTTATCCCATATTTCTCAATGAAAACCATTATATTGTTGTTGTGAATATTTATTAGTTCAAAATCAATAAATGTAGGCCTGTTGTTTGTTGTTTCTCCCAAAAATACCTACCATAGAAGACGTGAGAGCCAGACACGTCAGTGACAAAATATGGTACCTGCCCGAGGGAGTCTTACCTGTTTGGATCACTTATGGACCCAGGTAAGAGCTTTCTTGGTGATTTTCCATTGTTTCTAACCAAAAGCGGATGCTTTAGCCCCCCCGCCAAAAAAAAACAAATCCTAAATTGCTTGGGATTGGGGGGTATCAGAGGTGAGAAATCAGTCGGGATGTGACGGGTTAAAAGTAGGTGAGATTACTTACTACAACCCCACAATCATGTTACTTACCACAACAGCTGGGCAGACGGGCATGTACAAGAAGATATGACACGCCCAGAACAAGGAGCAGTTTTAGCTTAACAGCTGCCATCGCCACTACACAACAGCTACACCACCACCACCACACATGTGCATGCCAAGTCTGGATGAATAGGAGAGAATGTTAGTGATACATTGTGTTGGTGTAGAACGGAGAAAGACCTGGCCTTAACGCGCCCAGTCCCGACCGATTTTTTACCCAACACAGCCTCAGAACTCAACCGATTTTCAACTTGTCTTTTTTGGCTCAAACCTCTGCTTTTGGTGAGAAACATCGAAAATTCATAGAGAAATCGCCTTCCTGAGCTTATAAATGTTGCTACAGGTGGCAGTCAGCCATACCTTTCATTCTCTCTCAGGGTACGTGGTTTCAAAGAAAACGAAGTATTGGAGGGTTAACTAACTCAAGCCACTTTAAATTATGTATTTATTTATTTATTTGGTACAAATTTATGTGTAATACAAGACTATATTAGTTTTCACACAATAATATAGGCGATAAAAGCATTGTTCACTCACAAAAAACACCAGCATATGACACCTTCCTCTACAACATTACCACCTCATCACTTCTGTTTATTTTTACCTCTAGCTTCTTTGCTTCTTTTGTCCTCCACCTCAGGAATCACTTTCACCGTGAATTTTGTCATTGGAGAGACCGCGGGGCAACATGTCTTTACTGACCAGGTTACTGCTAACAGGTGAATTGCTGAATGTGGGGGGAGGGGGGAGGGGGGTCAGGTTGGGCCAGGCAGTATCCATGCTTGACAGCAAGTAGAGGAAGGTCTCCTACATATGACTACCAAAAATCATGCGCGAATCTTGAAAAATGTGCAAACGACGGGCCTTGCAATTGAGTGACGTACGCTGCACGACGGTGGGTCTGAGCGTGGAAAAAGGGTGACGTACATAGTACGTCAGGGAGACTCAGCGGGTTAAGGAGACTCCCCTAGTAGTTAAAGGGTCCATAGAAGCTACAACAAACAATTGCAAATTCCACCAGCATTCATATGACCCATTCAAAAATATACTACAGTCATCTAACATAACATTCACCTGCTTAATTTTCACGTTATTGTTGCTAAACATAAATCTAATGTTTAGGATGACTGCATTTCATGTTTTATTTTATTATTTCCTTGTAATTTTCAATGATATATGTTTTTCTTCATCATTATTGGCTAGTGTTAGATCATTATAAGTACCCGGATTATTATCATCTTGTTCCAAGTGAGCAAGCACAGCGAGCAAAGGGATGTTTACATGCAGCTGAGAAATAACCAGCCTGACACGACCAGGCCCCGCCTAACACAACATGGCCCAACCATGATGGTTTCCAGAAGCTAACAACTTTTCTGTCAAGTGAAACAGAGAAAAGACTCCTTCAGCAGATGGTAGATTCTTTTTTTTTTTTTTTTTTTTTTTTTTAGCTCTCTATTTACTCATGAGATCAAAGAAACCCCTTGGAATCCTAGCTTTCAAAGGGAATGTACAGAGGTTTTCAACTGACATGTTCCACTTAATCCTAACAATTAAATATAGGATATTACACTCATAACTTTAAATGAATGTTTTTTTTTTTCCCCTGTGTTTAGGGGTTTAAATAAGCAAGAGTAATTGTCCCATTTCTGGGTTTTACCATTCGATTAATAGCCAAGCATTTACTGCCACAGTTAATTGACACGGCAAGTTGGGAACAGAGAAATGAACATTGCTCATGAGATAAGTGCTACGGCACCTCGCTATATGCACTCCCAGAGAGAAAATATGAGAAAGTAAATATTTTAGCTCAATTATTCTCCTGTTATTGTTCAACTACTTCACCAGAAATGTTGAACGTTTACACCAAAACGAAATTATGATGATAGGCGTCTGTACAAACGCTCGCTCGCTCATCACGTGCTCACAAAACGCACTTTACTGGTATTTCTTGTTCACTTAAAATAATTTGGCGTATTACTCTTATTTTTGCTGTAACAATATTTAGTACCCTTTTGGTAATTATTAAAGAAGTTCATACCCCCATGTGCTTTCTTTTCATGTTTGTATGAGACCATTACACAGTTGCATTAATCCCTCACTTGATATTGGTCTGTATTACAGGTAGCATGAGAGGCTTCGTAACACTCGTTCCTACGCGATTTATTCTGCATATTACACCTTTCTAGCCTTCTGTACGCTACTGAAGCAAACTATGTCATTAACCGAAATATGTAACATGAACGAGAGCATCAGAGAAAAAAATACGCAGACTAAGTCTCTTGGGAAGAAGTGCTATGATGCTTCCTGTATCACTTAAAATATAAACCATGAAGACCTATGGTTTTCCCATTCACATCTTTCACTTATTCAAGAAGGACATTTATCTCACTAGCAAGAGTTTAAAAAAAAAATGCAGCTAAGTTGTACCCACGTAATCTTGTCGGGTAAGGAAGCTCCCTAGCACCTCCTCCTTAGCGATTTATTTTTGGATCCAGCTGATAATATCCTTTTGTGCGTTTTCTTTGCAGAGTATGGGGAATTTAAAATGATTTATGTAAGACAGAGAAGGACAGTAAGATGTAATAAGCAAAATAATTAGCTTATGAATAGGTGTTGGGAGCTACCTTAACTGATGAGAATTTCGACTCACACAGTTTCACAGCAGTCATTTGTCCAATATTATGCCTTTCATCATCGCACCCCGCATCTCTTTGGGTCCAGGGTCAGGCAGATTGTGTGCGATTTTGGTCTGTCTGCATATTTAGGGGAGGCGGTGGCTCGATCGGTAGAGAGGTGGCCTGCAGTCCTAACGGACCCAGGTTCAAATCCCCGCTGTGGCAGGGAACAGTTTAAGGATTTGAATTTCATTAAATCAGGCTTTACTGATCTACCAGAAGACCCTCCGACATGTCGTAAAAATACCCCCGCTAATACCAATACACCAGTCCTGTATGAGACAGCAATAGCATGTATTCAATATGGACGGTGGGTGTTAGCGCTGAAGTGGTGACATGTAGAGATGTATGGTATGTAGGAGGACTGTTGGGCCTTGATAGCAGGCTGTGAAGCCTATGCCCAGAGTCGGACACATTAAAAAAAAAAAAAAATGCCCAGTCCGGTTCCCAAGAATTGTTTCATGGTTCCTTCCCAAGGCGCGGGTGTGCGTAGATATTGAAGGTACCAAGTCTTCTATTTCTTCTTTAGGTCTCTATCAGCTATTTTTTTTTTCATTCATCCATTCATAGAGGCACCATCCCTCTATAAACAGATGATTTGAAGTCAACACTGGTGTCGGGTTTGGGGTAGTTTTCCCAAATTTTTTGAGGAAAGGAAGTCTTCCTCTAGATTCCACTGTTTTTACTGAGGAATTGACTGCTGTGGTTCTAGCTCTTCAGCTGATTTAAACATATGAAGCTGAAGAGCTAAAACAACAGCAGTCAATTCCTCAAAAAAACAGTGGAATCTAGAGCAAGTCTTCCTCCCCTCACAAAATTTGGGAAAACTACCCCAAGCCCGACACCAGTGTCTGACTTCGAGCCATTTGTATACAAAGGAACAGTACCTCTATGAATGGATGAATGATCCAAAAACAGCTGATAGAAACCTAGATAAGAAATAGATGACTTAGTACCTTCAATATCTATGCACACTCACTGATTTTAACACATGAGGAGAGGAACTGAGGAACCGACTGTTGTCGTGTTAGCTCTTCAGCTAATTTTTAAACATAGGGAGGCTTCTTTTCAGATTTTAAGTGATCTCATAGTTCCATTTTAGCTCTTAAGCCTTTTAAATCAACTCATTCTCTGGTCCTTGCCATTCCTGAGTGGATTTTACAGAAATTCGTGGTAAACTTATTTGGTTTTGTTGGGTTCCTGTGCATGTTGGTGTGGAGGGCAGTGAGAGGGCCGATGCATTAGCGAAGCCATGTCATCTCGAAAGCCCTCTACTAACTGCCCACTTCCTGCATCCAACATGACACCTTCCTTGAAATTTGTGATTCATACTTGCTGGAAGTGACAGTGGGAAGCTGTTGTTAATAATAAATCAAAGGAAATTTTTCAGAGGGTAGCTGAACCAAGGGTTCTCCTTTCCATCCCTCGGCGATTGGAGGTAGATGTTTCCCGGCTTTGCACTGGACACTCATGGCTTACTAATGGGCGCCTCATGTGTGGTGGGACTCAGCCATGTTGTGATGATTGGCTGATTCCCCTTACTGTCCGTCACTTGCTGGTCGAGTGTCGAAGTCTGGGGGACCTACGTCAGAGATTTTTCCATAAGCATAGGCAGCAGATGGTGTCTGTCTGGCCTTGATCCTTGAAGGAGCTTACTGCTCACTAACTGATATTTTTAATTTTCTTGAGGCGGGCTTCCAACCCTTTATAGGTAACTGATATTTAATTATTCTACTGACTTTTTTCTCTATGGGGATACCAGCGTAGTTTTAATAGAGAAAATTGATTCTTTTTTTTTTTTGCTACTTTTACCACGTCCGGTGGCATAATTATGACCCTGGCAGTTGTGCCATCAGCTTCTTATTATATTTAATAATCAATCAGTAATCAATCACCTTTCACACCCAGTCGTCATCCTCCATCCTCTCTACATGTCCAAACCATCTCAATCTCCCCCTTCTCATCAAAACTCTAATACATTCGAGTTCCATCCTTTCTCTCAGCTCTTCATTTGCAGTCCTAATTTTATCAAATGATTTTTTACCATGCTGATAAAATTTTGCCATCAGAAGGTACAGCAGTAATAGACCGCACATTTACTTACTACTGGACACATCCCATGCTAAGCAGATCACTGTTGATAATGCTGGCAGTATTAGCCCGACATCTAACTGAATGCACTCTTCACAAAAAAGACTGAAGGTACTCATTTGTTTCACTGAATTTGATGCTGGGCCAGTTAGTTCAACTGGGGGAAATAGTTACGAGCAAGCGAGCGAAGCAGCAGAGCGATGTTTACTCTCAGTTACATTTGAAAAAGAGTGCCTGGCCGACCCGACCGTCAAGCTAAGCAGAAGCTAATATCTTCACTCCTATCCGAAGTAAAGCTGAAATTCTTTCTGCATGTGATACATTCATTAAGTAAAGTTTTTTATCAACTAAAAACTCATACATAAAGGCGTAGGAACCTCTTGGAATCCCGAGTTTTCCAAGGAAGTGAGTGTGCATGTATTTTTGTGTGTGTGTGCACATATGTGTGTGGTTTCGTTCTAGTATATTTTTCATTGTTCGACTACCATCATGAAGAAATGATATACCAGAGGGACACTGTGATAATATGGAGCTCACTCGCTCGTCGTGGGCTCACTAAGTGCACTTTACTGGTAAACGAGCCAGAGGTATCATCAGTTTAATCCTAGCAAGTAGTAATTTCTGTATTTTCTTTGCTCCTCTTGCGATTTCCTCAACTTAGTAAGGATACGTAGTCATGGACGGATTTCTTTTGAGGCTAATGAAATTGAAGCTTGGGTGTGAATAAGTTGAAAATACTGTCAGCAATGTACTTTATTTTCCTTTAACAAGTTCAGTCAATAGATAATAGAATGGCAACGATATCTTTTATGTTTCGTGACATTGTGGTATGTGAGAATGGCTTATTAACCCTCCGAGTCCCAACGACGTACGATGCACGTCACTACTTTTTTCCGCAGACCCAACGACATGCATCGTACGTCACTCAATTGCAAGGCCCATTGTGTGCACATTTTTCAACACTCGCGGGTGATTTTGGGTAGGCTTATGTGGGAGACCTTCCTCTACCTGCTGTCAAGCAAGGATACTGCCCCTCCCCCCTCCTCCCACACTGGGCAATTCACCTGTTAGCAGTAACCTGGCCAATAAAGGTATGTTGCCCCATGGTCTCTCCAATGACTAAATTCACGGTGAAAGTGATTCCTAAGGTGGAGGACAAAGAAACAAAGAAGTTAGAGGTAGAAACAAACAGAAGCAATGAGGTGGTAATGTCGTAAAGGAAGGTGCCATATTTTGGGTTTTTTGGTGAGTGAACTATCCTTTTATCGCCTATATTATTGTGTGGAAACCAATATAGACCTGTACTACACATAAATTTGTACCAAATAAATAAAAAAATACGTAATTTAAGGTGGCTTCAATTAGTTAACCCTTCAATAGTTTGTTTTCTTTAGCCAGGTGCCCTGAAAAAGAAGGAAAACGTAAGGCTAAATGACACCTGTATCAACAATTTTAACCTCAGGAGGGCGATTTCTCTATGAGTTTTCGATGTTTCTCAACAAAAGCGGAGGTTTAAGCCAAAAAAAAAAAAGTTGAAAATCGGTCGGGATCTGGGGATAGGCTGGGTAAAAAACCAGTCAGGACTGGGCGGGTTAATATATGAGTATGTATGTATGTATGTATGTATGTAATAGAGCCTCACAGCAGAATTAGCCTTAGGTCCCAAGTATTCTGAAGTCCGTATTCTCGTCGATTAACTCATCACGTCCCGATCAATTTTCAACCTCCGATACCCCCCAGTCCCGAGCATTTTCGGATTATTATTTTTTTGGCTCCAACCTTAGCTTTTGGTGAGAAACATCGAAAATTCATAGAGAAATCGCCTTCCTGAGACTATAGATGGTGCTACATGTGATGAGTCAGCCTTACGTTTTCCCTCTTTCTCAGGGTACCTGGCTAAAGAAAACAAAATATGGAAGGGTTAACTAATTCAAGCCAGTTTAAATTACGTATTTATTTATGTGTTTAGTACGAATTTAAGTGTAGTACAAGACTATTTTGGTTTTCACACATTTATATAGGCAATAGAAGCATTGTTCAGTCACTAAACACATCCACATATGGCACCTTCCTTTATGACATTACCACCTCATCACTTCTGTTTGTTTCTTGCTCTAGCGTCTTTATTTCTTTGTCTTCCACCTCAGGAATAACTTTCACCGTGAATTTCGTCATTGGAGAGACCGAGGGGCAACATACCTTTACTGGCCAGGTTACTGCTAACAGGTGAATTGCCCAGTGGGGGGGGAGGGGGGAGGGGGGTTAGGTGGGGCCAGGCAGTATAACCGCTTGCCAGCAGGTAGAGGAAGGTCTCCCACATATAGCTACCAAAAATCACCCATGAAACTTGAAAATTGTGCAGATTATGACCCTTGCAATTGCACGACGTACCTGTACGTCGATGGGTGTAGCTGTGACAAAACTTTGCGACATACCCATACGTCAATGAAATTCCTCGGGTTAAGGAAGCTCCCTAGCACCTTTTCCTCGGCGATTTAGTTTTTTTGTGTGTGTGTGTGTGTCTGACTCTGGGGATAGGCTTTTATAGCCTGTTATCAAGGCTCACTAGTCCTCCTACATACCATACATCTCTACATGTCACCACTTCGGCGCTAACACCCACCGTCCATTCTGAATACATGCTAGGGCTGTCTCATACAGGACTGTTGGTCTGATATTAGTGGGGGTATTTTTACGACATGTCGGCGGGTCTTCTTGTAGATCAGTAAAGGCTGATTTAATGAAATTCAAATCCTTAAACTGTTCCCTGCCCCTGCTGGGATTTGAACCTAGGTCCATCGGGACTGCAGGCCACCTCTCTACTGATTGAGCCACTGCTTATTTTACATTATTATTATACGTTACTATCGCCATCTGCGTTCCCTAAATCATTCTAATATCTCTGAACTCTCCATAAGTAAGGAACAAAATTATATTAACCATCAGGATCCAGATGTAAATTCGAGGAAGAGATGCTAGGGAGCCTCCTTAACCTGCCCAGTCCCGACCGCTTTTTTACCCAACCCACCCCCAGAACCTAACCAATTTTCAACTTGTCTCTTTTTGGCTCAAACCTTCGCTTTTGGTGAGAAACATCGAAAATTAATTGAGAAAGCGCTCACCTAAAGTGAAAAATATCCTAAACAGGTAAGAGATCCCTCACCTGACTACCGTTTTTTATCATGCCACGCTCTATAAAATACGATCTCTATGCGAGGGAAACTTAACCAAAACCACACAGCCTGGTAGATATTTATTTATTTGGTACAAATTTATATGTACTACAAGAGTATATTGCTTTTCACACAATAATATAGGCGATATAGGCGTTGTTCCCTTACCAAATACATCAACATATTGCACCTAACTTGGCAATGTTACCTCCTCATTACTTCTGTTCATTACTAACTCTGGTACCACATAATCTTTGCCCTCCACATCAGGAATCACTTTTGCCTTAAATTTCGTCGTCAGAGAGACCGTGGTACTACGTGTTTTTACTGTCCAGGTCACCGTTAACAGGTGAGTTGCGAGAAAATCGCGCACCCCCCGAGGGGGGGGGTTGAACAGGGTTAGGCAGTGTAGCCACCTGGCTGTGGGTAGAGGAAGGTCTCCCACATATGCCTACCAAAAATCATCTGTGAATCTTGAAAAATGTGCAAACCACGAACCTAGCAATTGACTGACGTATGATGCACGTCAGTGGGTCTCAGCATGAAAAAAAGTTAAGTGCATCGTACGTCGGGGGGACTGGGTGGGTTAACCGACGAGAATACCACTGCTTATCGGCACCTGTCTGTAAAGTGAAAGGGTTAATTAGCACTGTGCATTCCCGATTGAAAGGTCGCCTCTGCTCAGAATATGGATGCTTGTGGACGGCAAAAACATATCAATAATGTGTCACCAGTTTATAAAGGTTAAAAACTATTCTGATAATTTCGCTGGTATAATGAACGCTAGTAATTTCGTTCAGGCAAACTCGAAGCTATCTTCTTCACCTGGGAGTAACCATAACAGTCACAGTGGGTGTACTGGCACAGTATTTGGTTATGAACATGTGTCGTCTGTGCGGTCTGGTGTGGACAGGTTAAAAACTATTCTGATATCCATCATACTGGTACAACAAACACAAGTAATTTCGTTCAGGAAAACTCCAATATATCTTCACCTGAGAGTAACCATGGTAGTCACAGTGGGTGTAATGGGAGACATGTTATTTCTAAACTGGTGTCGTCTGTGTGCTCTAGTATGGACAGTTTAAAAACTATTTTGATATCCATTTCGCTGGTATGACGAACACTGGTAATTTCGTTCAGGCAAACCCCAGGCAATGTTCTTGACCTGAACGTAACCATAGCAGTCACAGTGGGTAAAATGGGTGACGCGGTATTTATTTCTTAGCAGGTGTCGTCTGCGGGGTCTGGTGTGGACGTGACCCTCCTGACACCAGCGAGTGATCCACCTGCACACAGTTGTCACGCTGGCCCCAGTCGTCTCTGCTATGGCACGGACTGACATGCCACCCACCCACAGCCTCACAAAGTTCCACCGTTTGGCAAAGCTGGTGAGCTGAGGACGTTGTGGCCACTGCATTGCGTGTTTCTGAAACCATGTATTTAAGCCCTTGGCTGCTGCAAGCATCTGAGAAGGACCGGTCAACAGACTGCT
Source organism: Birgus latro (assembly GCA_018397915.1). NCBI lineage: Eukaryota > Metazoa > Arthropoda > Malacostraca > Decapoda > Coenobitidae > Birgus > Birgus latro. Next base: position 47,450 of record JAGKTI010003392.1, read on the forward strand.
ACAAACCTCTCAGAAGGCTCTTAACGAACGTAAACGGAAAATAGCCGCACCAGGGCAGGACTTAGCTCAGAGCTCTCAGCAGCCTAGGGGATGAGTAGTTATAATTATGTCTTCAAATAAATAGGCGGTTTGGAGATTAGAGGTATGGCCACTGCGTTATGTTCTTCTGAAAGCATTTATTTAAGTAGCATTATTACTGTCTTCGAATAACTAGCCTCAGCAATATGGAGTCTGGAGGTATGACCACTGCATTCTGTATTTCTGGAACCATTTATTTAGGTGGTAATATTTCTGTCTTGGAATAAGTGGACAATATGGAGACTACAGCCATTGAAGGGGTGTTTACTCCATTCTTTATATCTGAAACCATTTTTAAAAGTAGCAATAATGTCTTTTCGAATCAGTAGACAGTTCTGACATTAGAGCCATTGATGCATTATTAAATAACATTATTCAACCTCATTTTGCCGCATAACAGGAGCGTAGGGACCTGGGACTAGGTTGCTCATCTCGATATTTAAGACAACGGTAATCAGCCTCACTAGCCACTGAATGGACCTCCGCGAAGCCCCTGAATGGAATTTCGCGAGCAATGTGTCATAGCTCCTACATTATTATAATACAATACATAAATAGCATTAAGTATCATGTATGCATAGCATATGTATCAGAGAGAGAGAGAGAGAGAGAGAGAGAGAGAGAGAGAGAGAGAGAGAGAGAGAGAGAGAGAGAAGGAAAAAGGGAAAAACATTAACGCTAGCATTTTCCTCTGAAGCCTCCCAGTGTTTCCCACACATACACACACACATACAGTGTTCTAGAATGATCTAGGGCATGCATAGTACACGTGACGAGACTTTCCTTACACCAGAAAGGAAGGGACAGTGGCAGATTCCGATTAATCACGATTCATTTTTAACTCCTTCCTGAGGTTATATCTGCAACACAACAAATTATAGACCTACAACCGCCTCGACTATGACTACAACATTTGGTGTACAGCGGTTATTAGCGGTAAACTACGGATCCACTACGTCACTTAGATTGGCAACAGCGTAAACTACAGTAACGTACGAACCAACGCCTACCAGTCAACAAGTCTACAAGCCTATAAGCCTACAAATCAAGAAGTCTACGAGTTTACATTATCAAAAGTGATAAAGAAGCAACGCTACAGTCGAAGTAACGAGTTTATACGCAACTTAATTTTGTCCCTAATCACGTCTCCACAAGCAACTCAAGAAACTACAGTTCTACGGCAACAAGCGAGTATACGGCAACAAGCGAGTATACGGCAACAAGCGAGTATACGGCAACAAGCGAGTATACGGCCAGGAAAACGAGTTACGAGTGAGGGAAGAAACAACCAAACGAAGAAACGAGAAAACAAACCGGCCCCCCACCGCTCCCTCAACAAGCCCCCCACCGCTCTCTCAACAAGCCCACCCCCTCTCACAAGCCCACACACCCTCGCTGATGTAGAGGTGACGAGGTCAAGCCGAAACAGCAAAAACCACCACGCAACGCACACAACAACCACTCACTCACCACTGTTACCACTGTTCTTCACCACTGTTATTCAGTACTAATATTCATTTACCCCCAACCAGTGAATGATGGGATAATCGACGTTGTCCTGTGAGGTGAGGTTCGAGGATTTCTTCAGTCAACACTGGAGAATTCCTTCAATCAATCTTGGGAAATTCCTTCCATCAACCGTGATCGATCGACAAGCGGAGTGACTTCATCCATCAACCCGGACCTGAGTCTGCGAGTGCCATCATCTACGAGTATTTCAAGTGGGTGATCATACGTTTACTCATTTCGTCCCAGAGCTTAGGGTTAGGTACAAAACCTTACATATATACACATATTCAATATTACCATCACTTCTTTATTAATATTCGTTTTTTGACCCACATAGTTAACACATTCATACATTAACTGTTTCATAACACCATTCCTTACGAAAATGAGTTTCTTTTAGCTGAGTGATATGACAGGTATATTCTCGCTCCCACCAAATTTAATGCCAGACGAAACACAAATAACATCACATACTGATGAACAATTAATCACAAATCCCAATTCACAACTAACTGATGAACAACATACTGATGAACAATTATTCACGAATGCCAGTTCACAACTAAATGTGAATACCGATGCACAGGTAGAGGAACAATCAGAACAAAAGACTCTCACCCAATTCAGAGCAAGGTAGGTATGACGAAATAGAGGAGGACGGAAGTGAATTCGATGAGGCTGACGATGATAATCATGGTAGACAGGAATGGAAACTTCCTTCAGATGTAAACAGTGACGAGTTTAGGGCTTTCCTCCATACGTACGAAAACCTAATGAGAAGTGTTCATAGATCAGGTAGGTCTTATTCGACTGTTCCGTCACATAACGATCAGGGATCACAGGTGGACTTAACAGGTGAACAACCTGCCAAGATGGCAAACACCGCGACCGCACATTCACCATCCACCCCTCACGTATACGTTTACCATGAGGACACATCCACCACAAAATTTTCGGGCACAGAGAAAGACCGCATTGACATCATGTCTCTTTTAAACGAGTGCGAACAGATCTTTGTTAAGAGACATGTAACAGATGAGAATGAGAAAATCGCCACACTTTCACCTAGGATTAACCATGAGAGGTGCCCAGCCTCCGACTTAAGTCGGATAAGCTCTTAAGAGCTAACACATGTGAGGAGTACAAGACAGAATTTCTGAAGAAATTCTCTGGAGGTATAAATTTTTTGCCAGGCATAATTCCAGAATTACGTAAGATTGTGGATCTTATGAGAGAACATACAGTACAACTAATTCTGCGCTAGGTGAAATGACAGCAGATGTTTCTACAATTAAAAGAACATTGTTAGCTACCACAGAGAAATCCAATTGGGTAACACAAGATGGCAAAATGACGCCATTGCATGTCGTAGACATCCTTGGCTATGTATCTGCGCTGCGTAAACTACCAGATAGGATGCTTAAGATAGCGAAGACTGTGGCTTACACCCCAGGAATGTGCTTGCTAGATTTCATGAACGAGGTAGAGATGAACTGTAGCAAGGCAGGGGTGACTGAAGCACAGTCGGGCATGAACAAAATGAGGATTACAGAAACAGTGTCAGCAGTGAAAACGACTACACCAAACAAAGATCATAATCGGTTGCAGCCTGAAAACAAACAAAGACCATCCCCTCAAACTGCGAGGCATCGCTCACAGACTCCTGGCTACAGACAGTCACAGAAATTCGTGCGCAATCCTAGCAGAAACCGTGTCACGGACAAAACAGAGTATGGGAAGTCATCTCGAAGATCACAGTCGAGAGATATGCCTACTCTATGTTATTACTGTGCAAATCCTGGACACTCAAAAAGTGAGTGTTATATTAAAGTTAAGGAGGATAACCAAAAGACCCAAGGTCTTGAATCTTACTGTCGCCACCACAAGGGGCAGGGTCATTGGACCTCCAGTTGTAAAACAGTAGAGAAGTTAGTTGCTATGTTTAAGTCGGGGGAAGGACAAGCCACGACGAAAAACGACCAACCATCAAGACAGATAGGAGACGTCTTAGGAAATGAATGTATGTTAATGGCCGCCATATGTGAGAGAGAACATACGGTATTTCTTTATTCTTTGATACAGGTTATCCAGTGAATTTAATAACACAAGAAGAATTAAATAGAATTTTTAGAAAGAAAAATAAAGTATCCTTCCTAGAAGAATCTTATTTAGACCTATATGCAGTAAACGGTAAACAAATTGCGGCTAAAGGCATGATACGATTAAACATGCGATTTAACAATACAACAACAGAATTCTCTGCTATTTTCTATATAGTAGATAATTTAGTGATGAAAGCCAATCTCTTGTTAGGCCTACACGCAATGCGAGCGGAGAACATGGTTTTACTTCCGCAAATGAATGAGATAGAGTTTGCCCAAGAGCTCATTAAAGAATTACCCACAGATTTCTTACATATCAAGACCAGAGAGCCAAAAAGAACTGGAAGTATTGAACATCTGAATAAATACAAACAAAAGGACGGTAGTAAAGATATCTCCACACTGCCCACATCGTCCCAGACTAGAGAAAGGGATAACGATCATAATTCATCAGTATGTCTCGCCCATCTTACCCATAATGTAGTTATTCCAATTAATTCTTATATGCTGGTCACTATTAAATCATCGATCAAAAATAGTAATGTTCTCGTTTTAGAGGAATCTTGTACGGTGGAAGGTATGTCAGTTGAAAACGCGTTATGTACGGTGGATAAGGATGGACAGACTCAAGTGGTCCTAATTAACCACATGAATGGAGAAGTACGGATGAAAAAGGGGACTTGTCTAGCCAACACAGAAAACTGCCCAGGTCCAATAATGGAAATAGTGATTGCCGGAACGACTAGCGAGATAAAGTCTACGGACAGAGAAAGAATAAAACAAAACCTCATTCACTCGGGAGAATTTCGTGAAGAGCACGAACTCTTAAACCTTTTGGAGAAACATCGTAACACAGTAGCAGTACCAGGTGAACAATTAGGGTGCACAAGCCTTATTAATCATAACATTAACGTGCCTTCAAACACAGCCAGTTTTTGTACCGGCCTACAGAGTTCCACATTCGTTACGTACCCTTGCCAACCAATATGTTGATGTAATGCTAAAACTGGGTATTACTGAGCCCTCAGTCTCCCCTTGGAATGCCCCATTGTTTTTCGTGCCCAAGCGAAACGGGGAAATGTGTGCGGGAGTTGATTACCGTAAGCTCAATACCCATACCATACCTGACCGACTTCCAATGCCATTGTTATCAGACATTTTACATAATATAGGATCAGAGAATAAGGTCTTTTCCACAATCGATTTGTCTAATGGTTACTACCAGATCTCTCTGGATGATCAGTCCCGTAAATACGCTGCCTTCTCCACGAATACAGGGCATTACCAATACAAGCGAATGCCAATGGGTTTGAAAACGGCTCCCGGTACTTTGCAACGACTGATGAGTTACGTGTTGTCTGGAATACTGGGGAAAGGAATTTGTGTCTCTCTAGACGACATTGTCATAGCTACTAGAACGATTCATGAACACCTTCAGAAATTAGACCAACTCTTGCAAAGGCTTGCTGATGCTGGTTTAAAAATTAACATGTCTAAATGCAACTTTTGCTTCAAGGAAATAAAATTCTTAGGCCGCAAATTAGATGCCCAAGGCATTCACACGTCTGCCGACAAAGCACGGGCGGTAAAGGATTTCCCCGAACCAACGAACATAGACGAAGTAAGACAATTTAGGGGCTGGCAGGATATTATCGGTCCTTTATTAGCCAGTTCTCTCATATAGCACAACCACTATTCACTCTACTGAAAAAGGATGCCATATTCCAGTGGGGAGAGGAACAAAAATTAGCATTTAATGACTTGAAAGATAAACTTACAAATGCACCTTGCTTGGCATATCCTTATTTCAAGAAACCTTTTATAATTTGTACGGATGCCTCAAGCAGGGGTATAGGTGCAGTCCTGATGCAAGAGGACACATGTAAAAAGAATCAGCCAATTGGATTCGCAAGCAGACAATTAAAAGGTGCAGAGAAAAATTATTGCACTACAGACTTAGAGGCCCTTGCAGTGGACTTTGCATTACAACAGTTTCGAGATTTGGTATATGGTTACGAGATTCACCTATTCACAGACCATAAACCCCTCGTGGGTATGTTCCAAGAAAAACCCCTCTCTGGGAGGAGAGCACGATGGAAATGCACCATTGACAACTACAATGTACATATCCACTATATACAAGGTAAAATAAACTCAGTTGCAGATGCGTTATCTAGAAACCTAACAGCTATTCATGTTGCGGCATTAGACCTCAAGGGAGGCATCCCAAACCATGACGAGATCGTAAAAGCACAAAGACTTGATCCCATATGGTCTAAAGTCATATATATAAACTAAAAAGTGGCGATGACATTCAATTACTCAAGCTACATATACCATTCGAACAGTTCACTATAGTTAATAATGCCTTATACAGGATCAACCCAGGACAACCGAAACACCGAAGAAATAATAAACAATTAGTAGTACCCAACGATATGATCCCTCAAGTATTAACAACGATACATGATAGTCCGCATGCAGGCCATCCTGGAAAAGATAGGACTGTTAGACAAGCCAGGCTAGCATACTACTGGCCAGCGTTAAGGAAAGATGTGCACCGTCATATTGATAGGTGTGAGTCTTGCGCAAAGCACAAAGGTTACACATTATCGCCTGCACCGATTGGTAATTACCCTGTACCACAACAACCATGGGACGTAGTCACGACTGACTTACTCAAGATACCATTATCATATCAGAAAAATAAATATTTATCCGTTGCAACAGATAATTTCTCACGATATGTAATTTTGGCCCCAATTAAGGATAAGACGGCAGATACAGTGGCAAAGGCGATCATAGACAACCTAATTTGTCGCTTTACTACCCCAGAGGCATTAATAAGCTATAATGGAGGTAAATTGAACTCTGAAATCTTACACAAAATATGCAAACAATACAGTATAAAAAAGGTAAATGTTTTAGCCTATTACCCGGCATCCAATGGGTTAGTAGAGAGAAAAAACAAAAAAGTATTAGATGTGCTACGACACATTCTCAGTGAAAAGTATGTAAACTGGGATGATTGGGTTCCCAGAGTAGAAGCATCAATTAATGGATCTATAAATAGGTCTACAGGAGACACTCCTCATTTCATTATTTATGGGACAGATAAAAAAATTACCCTACAAAATACTCAAGGATGAAAATCTGCCTATGTATAGCTATGACGATTATCCTAAATTCCGTTTGCGGGAATTCCAGGAGATACACAAAAGGGTAAAGGAACAATTATCAAGGGCCAAGGAAGAAATGGCGGAGTCGTTCAATAAACAAGCAAAAGAATCACCTATCAACGTAGGAGACATTGTCTATGGAATCATTCATACTAGAGACAACAAGTTATCACCAAAATTTGAAGGCCCATATAGAGTAATTAAGAAGACAGTGAACAATGTAGTAATTATGTCACTGTGGAGTGGCGAAGACAAACATATTCATGTTGATCATTTAAAAAGGGTACCAAGAGAATTAGCCAGTAATTATACAACCTCGGACGTCGCCGAGAACTCAAACAATATTTGTGAAACCAATCACGAGGATAGCTATACTTACAAATATAAATTAAGGTCGTATAACAAACAAATATAGGTGCTACAACGACTAAACTACTACAATAGAAGATTTACATGATGTAGATATCGACCTAAACTCCTTCTATAGGTAGAACACCGAACGAATTATTGTTCTCCATGAACCAGCGGTGATGTACAACATCACTATCAACGACCACTGCATGAATAGATTATTAATAGAATTTTTTTTTCGGTAGGTCATGATGAGGGGACTTATACTATGAATTCTCATCTATGTGACAAGAGGATCAGCTCACTTAGACCCTCAACATATAGTAAGGCAAGGATGTCTTACAGCCCCTATGGCCTCGACAGTAATCGCAAAGGACATCATGAGTACAGAACTAAGTTTGGATGTATTGTATGAGTTACCCACGTTGCTAGAAAACATCGCCAGGCCGCTGAGAACACTTGAAGTGGTGATATCAGGTTCTGTTTCAGACGCTCATACCACAGACGAGGTGAATGAAATTGTGAAGTTAGCAAAATGGAATATAGAATTTTCCAAGACGACGATACATATCCTGATCCAAGATCTCCCATCTCGTGGAACGGAAGCATTTATGGATTCGAACATCACACATGGACGTGGGAAACGTGGTCTGTTCGATCCAGGTGGTGCGATTTTAGGAAACATATTTGGATTGGCTACAGAAGTAGATCTTCAAGAAATACACAACAAATTTAGTAAGATTGCTCAAGTATTAACATATCAAAATAAACTAGTCGAAAATAGGAACTCAGTCATGATGACCATTGTTAAGAATCTCAAAAAGGCAGAAAGTATAATTCACCAGAGTGTGGACAAGATAGATGCCAGAGAAGGTAACCTATTTCAGCATTTCTCAGTAATCATGGGACACATTGACATAATACTACAGCAGTTAGATAACACTAGAGTTCATTATCAGGCAACGATGAAAGCTATAGCAAATGCAGGTAATGGCAAAGTCACCACTAATCTGCTTCCACTACATGACCTGCGTCAGATCATCAGTCAGGGCATACCTAAACATACTTTGAAGCCTTTATTTCGGGGCAGAAACCTTATGCTTTATTACCCATTTCTGGAAGCAACTCTAATTCCAACATCAATTATTGTTCATGTACCATTCATAACAGATGATATGTTCATAGTATTGCTACGAGGGGGGATTTGCCAGTTAGGAAGTCGAGAAGCATCTCACTGATTCTAGACGTTTACCGTGGGCTGGTTTCGGTACGAGTCAGAGTTGCCAGTTTGCCTGCTGTTAGTGAACGTAGTTATTTCGTAAGTTAAGCATTAATTTTTATGCTCTTTTTCTCTATAGTGTTTGATTTACGTGATTGTTCATTAAATAATGTAATTTAGTTTAAGTTTGGTAAATGATTTAGAGTGTTATGTAATGTAAGAAGACTGGCATATTTTGGATGTCTCTTAGATGGCAACTGTTAACTGTCGCACCGTCGAGTTTCGTGCTAGAAGTTTCCTGAATAATGCAAGGTTATATAAGGATGAGGGATGAGGCACTAGCAAGGATTAGTTGAGCCTCAGTTTGACATTGAGAGGACTCTCCTTACGTGCTAAGGGGTCTTTGTATGCAGCATGTGTTAGGAGTGTGATGCTGTTTGGTAGTGAGACCTGGGCAGTAAAGGAAGAGGATATTCGCAGGTTTAAACGTACAGAAATGACATTGATTAGGTGGATGTGCAGTGCGTCCCTGCGTGCAAGGCCTGGGGGGGCTGGGTTTACGATGGAAGAGTTGAGGTAGGATGGGACTGGAGTGTATTGGTGTTGTGATGAGGAGAGGTGGGCTGAGGTGGTTTGGACATGTGGAGAGGATGGGGAATGATAATTGGGTACAGAGGGTGAGAGGTGTTAATATTGGGGGAGGGGTTGGGAGGGGTAGACCGAGAAAGACATGGGACGAGGTCATTAAGTGTGACTTAAGGGACTGAACAGGGAGGCTGCCAGGGATCGAGCAGCATGGAGAGCCGCATTAGGTGACCAAGGCCGACGCATGCAAGCATGTTGGAGCCTTCAAAAACGAAAACGAAACACCCATTGACGTATGAGTACGTCGCGCAATTGCAAGGGTCATAATTTGCACAATTTTCAAGTTTCATGGGTGATTTTTGGTAAGCATATGTGGGAGACCTTCCTCTACCTGCTGTCAAGCGGGAATACTGCCTGGCCCCACCTAACCCCCCTCCCCCCTCCCCCCCACACTGGGCAATTCACCTGTTAGCAGTAACCTGGCCAGTAAAGGTATGTTGCCACTCCCCAATGACGAAATTCACGGTGAAAGTGATTCCTGATGTGGAGGACAAAGAAATAAAGAAGCTAGAGCAAGAAACAAACAGAAGTGATGAGGTTGTAATGTCATAAAGGAAGGTGCCATATGTGGATGTGTTTGGTGACTGAACAATGCTTCTATTGCCTTATAAATGTGTGAAACCAATATAGTCTCATACTACACATAAATTCGTACCAAATACATAAATAAATACGTAATTTAAAGTGGCTTCAATTAGTTAACCCTTCCATAGTTCGTTTTCTTTAGCCAGGTACCCTAAGAAAAAGGGAAAACGTAAGGCTGACTCATCACCTGTAGCACCATTTATAGCCTCAGGAGGACGATTTCTCTATGAATTTTCAATGTTTCTCACCAAAAGCGAAGGTTTGAGCCCTCCCCCCAAAAAAATCCAAAATGCTCGGGACAGGGGGGTATGGGAGGTTGAAAATCGGTCGGGACGTGACGGGTTAACTGAGAGGCATAAGATATTGCTATTCCACTTTTATGACGAAGTGGAATCTTACGTTAGGTCATGTCCGTCCGACTGTACAGCGTCCGTTCATTTGTTCAACGCTGTATCTCGGAAGCCACTTGTTGGAATTTTCTCATATTTTGTAGCACTGTAGGGTCATATTGGAGGTGGATGACTGTCTTTTCGAAATTTTGGGGAAAAAAAAAATCCAAGATGGCCAACTGATGACCTGTTCTTTTATTTTTGAAACTTTGAATCCTTTTCATCTCCTTTACTGTAACAGATGGGTTTACAGGTTGTAACGAAGTCTGTCTGAGAGAGGCTTGTTGAAATACTGTGATAGTTTTGTAAAATGTTGCAGGGAGTAATGGGTTAGGCAGAACTGGAATGCTGGCTGATTACTACCTCAATATTCTTCCTCAGATATAAGATATTATTTAGAACTAATTCAGTTTTAAGGTAGTGACCCCTAATGATTTGCTCTAAGTCAACTTCAT
>JAGKTI010003393.1:0-33790 GCA_018397915.1 Birgus latro
TATTCACACGTTTGGATCTACTTCAAATGAAATAAAAAATATGCCATTGTCTAAAAAGTAGAACATATCTTACAGAGAGAATACTATTATGGAAAGTAATTAAAAAAAAAGCGTGATTTACCCATAATTAAAGTAAGACAGGAGGAATCTTTTTAGAATAAAAATATTAATACTATAAAGACTGCATACTGTGACGATCGAATACATAGACAAAGTTTGTGGAAGCAGTTGTTACTGTGCGAGATGAAACGTGCGCTGCTCCACATAATGCCCAAACCCCAGTTAAGAATAATTAACAGATTGACCGACGCCCGCCTGTCACTGTTTCCTCATAACGTGAAATAATAATGCGCTTAGAACTATAAAACATAAAATAAAATAAAGAAGACCAGAAAAAATGTATTTTAATCAGTCCACATGATGTCCACTGCAGGAAAGGATCTACACATCAGAGGGAGAGTGGATGAAAAAAATAAAATGATCTTTTTTTAATGCTATCGAATTATGAATTGGGACTGGGTGCTTGTACAGAGAACAGTACAATGTATATATGTGGAAAGTGAAGTGTCGTACAACCTATTACATACCGTATATAAGTTTGTACCTAGGTTCTCTTCACTTGTATGTCATTAATATGATCCAGATAATGTACAGATGCTAGAATCATGCGAAGAGAAATACCACGAGCTCACATGTGCAACGGTTTGAATTATGATCCTCAGGTTCAAGACATACTAACAACAGGAGACAAAATACTATCAGTGTCCAATGAACTGGGCCATACATCCGTGCACTATCATTCATGCTCTGGACCAGCGGTTACACACGGGATAAGTAACCCCAACACTACACCCGTGCTACCCAACTGCAGACATCAAATGGTCAGCCACAGACGTCCATAAGAGTACCATTGTGTGGTGAAGCCTAAGACTCACATCTAACCCAGCCTGACCCATTCCACCTCTGACCACGATGATCTACTTCGCGGTCTGGGACGGTATTGATGGAATAGTTTGATGGTCCTATACTGGATCCCATCCCAAGCCACTCCTCATCTGGCTACAATGGTTTACCTACTGGCAATCATGGGCGATGCTGATGGAACACACTGATGGACATAGATGAATATAGATGAAAAGATCAATAATCAATTGAAAAGAGCTAACCTGGCCTGGATGGATGTGGCTGCATCTGAAGTAATCTAACCTTGCTGAATCAAAATTTAACATCCTGAGTAAACATTAATGGACCTGAATGACCTTTAATCGACCTTGAACTAGACAGGCGGATGGTAATTCTGTCCAGATGTGGCGTCAGATGATAGCCACAGAGGGGATACAGATTAACTTTGGTGTTCAGGCTTTTGCCAGGGGAATGTATCGCAACTTTGCGAGAACTAATGAATTATAGTTCAGAACTTATGTGTAGCTGCACGATATTACATGACTGGCAGGCCTGGCCTCAAGCTGCAGCGATTAATGTTGATTTTTATCATATTAAAGACAATGTGTTTTTTCCGTTTTTGCTACATAGATATTTAACCTATACATATTACACTACTGCTTACTGATCAGTAGAAATGCAATGCTGTACAATACTTTTCTCAGAGCAGCAGTGCCTGCCCAGAGAGCAGGGAAATCACTCTTAGGCCAGACAGGAGATCAGCCACGAGTAGACATGTTAACTCCGACTCAGACAGGCTCTCACCTTCATACATAAAACATGCTCGCCATTACAAACTCACTTCATATTGCATACCACTCGCTCTTTCTATACTCCCACATTATACAGCATCAAAGTACTCAACCACATATTCATCTGCATATAAAATTACTGCTGAACATAGACTTGCAGTCTGCTGTACTGAACCTTTAATTTGAATAAATAAGATACTCTCTGTTCATACCATTATGGTAGAATACCACCAGCAAACCACACGTTACCACTCCTTACCATTCCTTCACACTGAACGCAAACAGTATGTGATCTTACAGTAGAAATGACATCGCTATTCACTGCATAAATAACGGAATAAAGGATGTTAACCAGCCATAAGTAAAAAATAAACTGCTAAGGAAGAGGTGCTAGGGAGCTTCCTTACCTGGCATGAATACGGGGCCTAGACTCCCATCATCTAGTTACCTGTTACATTACACTGACGCAACATTTACCTGGTGCTAATTTTTTTTTTTTTTAGTTACCGGCAACGCAACCGTTTACATGGTCACATAACCTTGACAGCAGTAACCTCAGCCTCGTTACTGCCCACACTCCAAAACAATCATTACCTCTTTCTCGTTACCTGCTTACATCTCGTTACCTCCCTCCCCCCCGTTACCTAGTCATATAACAGAAAACAGGAGTGATATGGATGTAGTTACTGACCACACTGACTTGTTACCCAATCACGTCATCCCTTATTCCCTCATATCACCTGGATTCCCGCTAATATCTCACTGAAGCAACAGTAAACAGGTGTTAAAATCGGTATGTTTTCACCTGAGGGAACTGGAACACGCCTACAACATACTAATTCGTGGTAGAAGGGAATTCAATGAGCTTTAGGTATGACGTACGAATGAGTCTCTTTCGTAAACAGTAAAATTGACCTTTCCTTCTGACTACCCTTGGCCATCAATCGGGCTGAGAGGGGTTAGTGATCCGTGTCAGGTTGGCATAAATGCACTGTTACTGGCTTCATCACCTGGTTACTTGGTCACATTACCATGACAATAACAGGAATCTAATTTTCATCACCAGCCACATCACCCACTTTCACTGATACATCACCCTTAATACAACAAATAATCTCTTCTTTCCTCATTCACTTCCCACTAAATCTACGTCACGTCACCTGAAAATAAATAAATAAAAGCAAAGTCCCTCTGTTGTTGGCCGCATCACCTCCAAAACAACTCTCTCTCCTTTGTCCTGTCACTCCACCTCCTCACCCTGTCACATTACATCACCCTGACAAAAGGAGTAACATCATTTTCGTAACTGGTAATATCATCATTACGTCAACTTACTCTGTCACATCACCCTTTAAACAGCCATCATCTTCTCCTTCCCCAGTCACGCCACACTGAATCTACATCACATTATCCTGAAAAAAGAAGGAGTAATTTCGTTCTCGTTTCTCGCCATTTCACTTAATAATATCTTTTTCACTCAGCCACATCACACAAAATCTACACCACTCTGACAAAACTCCTCTTTCCCTAGTCGCTCACACAGAATCTACATCACATCACATTCACAAAAAACAGTAATCTCGTTCTCGTTACCTGCCACATCACCACAGTCTCTACTTAATTTCTTTCTCGATAATTAAAGCAACAAGAATCTCCTTTTTACCCAGTCACATCACGCTGGATCTACAGCACATCACCCTGACGTAATTCCTCTATACCCAGTCACATTACACAGAATCTACATCACATCACCTTCAGTTTACTGGTCAAATCAACATATCCTCTTCCTGCTCTGTTTCACGACATTTAAAGCAACAATAATCTCCTCTCTACGCAATCACACTGGATATACTTCACATCACCCTCACAAAAAGAGTAATCTCGTTCCCGTTACTGGCCACATCACCTTTACAACGGTACACGTGGGAAAGGCAGTTACACCGTCTTTGTGTGACACGGAGGGAGGCGACGCACACCCAAGTCCCACGCTGAATATTTCATTCAGGAAACGACAGAAACGGAATTGGAGTTCTCGCTTCAGATGTTTTCCTATTTGCATGATAAGATTTATGTGGTGGAACGAGAGTCTCCCACATCCAGTAATATTTTTCGATGTTCCTGTGCGTTATTTTAGAGGTTGTTGTGGACTGATTTTGCTGGGCCTTATTTTGAAGATGGCATCATGTTGAACCTACAGAAGGTTCTATCGCATGATTATATTGTGCATGGCAATTTAACGACTGTCTTCAATGAAATCGTTAAAATCACAGCAGCCCACCAACAAATCACCTGTTTTTTTCCAGGCACCATACTTTTATCAAATATTGTGTTAAGTAGCCACATTCTAGGTCCGCATGAACATCGAATTGACCGTTCTGAGGAAATGGTAAAAAGGCTCCGATATATAAGCAAGATTTTCTACAAACATAATTCTGAGGTTTATGTTGATGTTATTCTACAGCCAAATTTTCTGCTCCATCTTCAGCTTCAACAACCGTCCAGTGTTCTAGTGGTTAGAACACCCCAGTCAGAGTGACAGCTTTGCATGTTGGGGCTAGGTTTTAAGTCTGGAGGCTTTTCTGTCAGGTAATGTTTCGAAAAGCAGTTGGTTAGAATCACCTATTAAATGCAATGAACTGCAAAAGCCTAGACTCTGATCCCAAAACCTTAATGGGAGGTAGTATGGACTAGCTTACTTTTTACCATCATTGTCATCACCTCAATCCTCTTTCCCACAACCGTACATGGTGTGGGAGGGGTCCAATAAAAGACACAGGAAAATAAAGGCAAATCAACAGAATGATCCTAAAAACGGACCACACAACCATTCACTCATCATTTAAGTTTTCGAAATTCTCTCTTTTACCTTTCATAAACCTCTGAGAGAGACAGTAAGTCCTCGCGTGGGCGGGTTAAGTCAGATTCAGTCTGCCTCTTGGACAGAAGCCAGTCTTGTCATTTCACCAGCAAGAGGACATAGAAAGAAAGCCAAGACTAACAGTGTACGAGCAAAAGAATATTTAGCACAATACTGAATTAATGAAGGGAAGCAGGAAAAAAGCATGAAACAGAATAGCACCACAGAGGCCTGAGTGTGGCGGCTGGGAGAAGCTTGCATAAAGGAGTTTTGGTTCTGTAACATACGGGTGTGAAACTTTGGTGTGGCATGGAAACTTAAAGTCGAGCGTGAGAGCAGTGGAAATGTGGTTTTTGAGGAATGTGTGTGGTGTGCGGATACTGAATAGGGTAAGGAATATCCTGTTGTGAATAATGGAAGATGTGGAGTAAAAAGTCTGTGGCGACCATTAGCAAAGTGGGTATGCTTCGATGAAAAGAATGGCTGTGAATAGAGTGGTGAAAATGGAGTATCTGAGCGTGTCTGAGGGTGGGAGAAATGGTAGGCCAAGCAGGTGAACAGCTATGGCAAATGAATATGAAAAAGCGAGGTATGAAGGGTGATAAGGCTAAGGAACTCACGGTGGATCGAGCTAGTTTGAAGAGTTTTGTACGGATGAGTGTATGACAAGGATATGGAACACCTGTTTTTTTCCTGATGAAGCGATAGCCGTAGAATTAACCCTAGCTAACAGGTGGCATGAAGCTAGTAAATGTGGATTTTTATGTCTGTGAGGTGTCGTAAAATACGTTCCTGAAAATTTTGTGTTAATGTCAGTATGGTGAGACAGTACCAAGGAAGTAAGTATTAATCCAGTTAGTATAGTGAATTTTCTCACATAGAAATAGGTAACTAAACAAAAATAAAATGGATGCACTGGCTTTTCATTGTTCCTTACAGCTATTTTCATTACTGCTATATACCTTATATTGTATTTTATTACAGCCAATTGAAATAATACAGAATTCTTGAGAATCTACTGCTTAATGCAGTCTCATGTGTATGCAACGTTTAGATTCCACGTCTAGAGCAAATGAGGAAAGTTAGTGATATTTTAGCTAGACGGCGAGGCTGGTAATCCTTGCCATGAAGAGGTGGAGGATCAGCTCTGTTCAACGGGTCCCTTGCAATGCGATGCTATATTATTACCACACAGACTCATGATGTAGGTCCGTGAGATAGTCTGACGCAAGCTGGTACACCTGTAGAATAAGAGAACTGTTCTAACCATGCGAGGGTTAACGAAAAATCTACGGTACTTAAGTCCAGCATCATAAATATTCTCAAATTCCGAATAGGTGAATCCTCGGCAACACACAGTGCAGACAACACGGCAAGTCAGTGATGAAATGCAAACTGCTGGACTCTATTCACAGTGTGCACAGTGATAATGAATACATGACCTTTAAGATGCTGACCTTGAATGTGTATTTAAGAACGATGGATTTTTTTTACGTCACACACACACACACACACACACACACACACACACACACACACACACAGTCTTACAGTTTCGTATTTTGTATACCAGCGTCTGTATTTATTATCGTTAGAACCAACCAGCTGCGAACATAAAGCACATGAAAAGCCACACTACTATACTGTTTTTACGCTAACTTGGCCTAGATTTGCGTGGTTTTGCTGCTCATTTCACGCAGCTCAGTGGCAGAATGAGACAATGCTGTGGCTCAACATCCTTTCCATAGCACTTCTTCATGACTAGCACCATATTCAAGTGTTAATCTATTGCTACAGTTCAGATTTAAGGATGGAAAGATGGTAATTTTAGGCCAAGTTAGCGCAAAAGCAGTATAGCACTCATTAAATGTTTGCCGCTAGGTGGACTAGAACCAAAGGCTCAGCGTGCATATATCGCTGGATTAGTACACTCTTCAGCGCGCTGAATCTAAGTCCTTCCTGAAATTCACACACACACTTTTCTCTACATATACTGTTTTTATAGTTATTGCTAAATTAAGTACACCTTTATCACCGAGTTATTGAATAATGCACATTTTCCAAATGTTCCCTGCGTGTCGCGACAACTTTAAAAACAAAGTGGGTGAGTGGTAATATTATGGAACAAAAATCCTCTCACCTCTAAAAGAGTTACCAAAATGATGAAAAGATTTCTAGAATCTCTGCCTCCAGTGCCTCTCCAGGGTCAAGTACAACCAGGATGGCTCGTGTGGCTGTGTGGAATATTGAAGCGTGAACGAGGATAAAAGGCTGAAAGCTGTGAAAGTGCTTAAGGAAGAAAGCACGATTTGATGGCTTTGTGTGAGATGAAGGTGACAGCGAGTGAGATGGGATGGGAAGGTGTGTCAGGTCAAGGTCGAATGATAGTCTATATTATTATATTAAACCTTGTGCCGAGTTTAATGACCGTATGACCCTCAGGAACGGAGTAGAGAGGGATACTTAACTAACGATAAAAGGTGGAAATGACTAGATCATGAATATATTAAATCAAAGTGTATGTAAGGTAAGATGAAGACTGAAAAGGAATCTAATTACTGTATTTTCACTGCGTGATGGCAACTGTAAAAGAGAAGGTGGATACTTTGGAGTCAACAAACAAAAGTGCAGGAAGAATATCAGGAGTTGCGGTATAAAGTGTTTGTGATGGGTGGTCTGAAAGAAAGCGTTGGTGTAGATCATCAAAGCGATATACGGGTTCCCTCTGTTGAACCATCGGGGAAAGATATGGGCTGCCGGGAAAGAAAGTTATGCAGAATTCTTCATACTGAAACACTAAGAGGTATGTGAATACACACACTATAGGCCTAGTAGGAATGCTGGGAAAAGCTTGATTGCATAAATGTCTGTAAAGATGTGGATTCCTGAGTTTTAATGACACCCGAGTTTTGAGAGGAAGCTATTGTCTGACCATATGATCGAGATGTACAAGGAGTCATTGATGGGAAAAGGAGGATGAGAAGGATAGAAAAGTTGCACGCACGTGAAAAAATGAAAATCAAGACAATGTTACTGGAAAAATATTGAACAATTTTTATTGAAAAAATAATATATACTAGTAAGTAAGCCATGTGTTCCATGTATAAAAGGATGGTGAGGCCTTATACTGAAATGTGGCTNTCATCACCATCATTTCGTTTCTTTTGATTACAGTCCTAGGTGTGCTGGGGAGGGGCACCTTAACACAGGGGCACCCATACGACTGGGCAGCTCCAATACCGGGTTATACTAACATCCCTCAACTCTCTCCCTGTCCACAAGAAGGAGCGCGGCGGACTGTAGGAGAATGGCACCTTCAGTCACGTTCAGATGAGCCGAGGTGGGTTGGGCCCAGAAACATGAAAATCAAAATATGAAAGTAGAAGTTAGAATTCTTGTGGAAAAGGCAGTTTATTTATTCGCTGATCCTTCAAAATATCCAAATTCTTCCACTACACTCCATATAAAAGGGTGGGAAATAAAATGACATATGACACAAAAGTAATGAAGCATTACTTGAAAGTTCAGTAAATGAGCATTGGATATTGGATATTTATCAGTATGTATTTTTGCTCTAATTTTTAGTTTGCTGACGCTGTTTTAGCTGAATAGTAAACCACTACATTATTGCAAATTTAACTAAGTTAGATATACGCATCATATCGCTGAGTTAAGTCCGCAGATTTTACGTTATTGGAAAAAAATGTAACTGCATATTTTCGTTTCTGACAGTGCAGTCTGTAAACAGTGAACTAGGGAAATAGGTGTAACGCGGTAATGTAGTGCCATCCGAAGCTTCACGCCAAGCAGCATCCTTCAAGACCCACAAACATTCATTCTCAGAAACTACCCATCCTAGACAGACGAGTGCACGCAGCCATACTGTGAAGCGGCCATCACTTTCTCCCCGCTTCCGAGTCAACGCAAAATACAACTCACGCTTCTTCACTCTGCCCTCACAGTAAGGCAGCCACCACACCACGGCACACTTATTCACCCCAGGCATCTCACTATGACAGCAATGACAAACTTTCAACACAGCCTTAACAAAAGATTTCTGCGAGTTCCCGGTTCAGGTGGCTATTTTCCTGCAGTCCACTGGGTTTATGATCAGATGAGCTTAGGGTAACAACGACAACAACAACAACAACAACAACAACAACAACATCAATTGTTATGTTCTTTCATATTAAGTATTAAAAATGTTTGCTTGACCTTCAGAGGGAAAGAAGTGTGACATGCGTAAAAGGATCGTATTTTACATAGCTATAGAGATTTCGTAACACATTTTCCTTTGCCGATTATTCTACACCCAACACCTAAACATCCTCGTGTATATTAGTGATGCAAACCATGTCGATATCAAATGCTATAAAAGGCATACAAAAGAAAATTGTCATTATATGCAAAATAAATCGCTAAAGACGAGGTGTTGCGAATCCTCCTATGACACTGAAAATACGACCAACTTCGAAGTGGTAGGATAAAACAAAGTGAATTAATCCCTTCACTGCGATGACGTATTAGAGTTAATTCTTGCTCTCAGGTGATTTTATATAACTTGAGAAGAACCTCGCGTAGTCAAAGAGTTAATGAAGGTTGTATGCGATTCTTTTGTTTCGAATGTCCTTTGTGATCTGAACAAAATCATGGGAAGATATGATGAATAAAAGATACCTCATGTGATTACAATTATTCACATAGTCTAATAACGAATCTGTCGTACCGGTTATATCAAACCTGTGTAAAAAAAAAATACAATATAAAATAAACTAGAGGCCCCTCCAAGGAAAGAATCACACCAGCCGCGAACCGATACACAACTATCGCGGCACGGAATATGACCTTGACCTTAACTTACATTCACCAATTTCGAATCTTACGAGATTTTAATACCTGCTACACACCTGTAATATTTTGTGATGATATCTTGAGCGGATGCGAAATTATCGTGCTAACAGACACAGACGGGAGGCGGTAGCTCGATCGGTAGAGAGTTGGCTTGCGGTCCCGTGGGACCCAGGTTCGAATCCTCGCTGGTGCAGGGAACAGTTTAAGGATTTGAATTTCATTAAATCAGGCTTTACTGATCTACCAGAAGACCCGCCGACATGTCGTAAAAATGATCCCGCTAATACCAATACACCAGTCCTGTATGAGACAGCCCTAGCCTGTATTCAATATGGACGGTGGGTGTTAAGCGCCGAAGTGGTGACATGTAGATTGTAGGAGGACGACTGGGCCTTGATAGCAGGCTGTGAAGCCTATGCCCAGAGTCGGACACATAAACAAAAACAACAACAAAAAGACACAGACAGCCACATAAACTGAAAACGATACCAGTTTCGCTATCGCGGATGGTAAAAAATAACAACTCATTAACTTTAGCGCTGTCTATCAACTGGAAAGTGTAGTGTCAGATTCTGGTAAGTGCAGCTAAGAAAGAGTTTGAGTACTGACCAAAAATAAGTTTTTCTAGAAAGAATCTCAAAACTCTGCCTTTGCCGAAAATTTGGACAAGCGGGATCCAAATCTGACCGTGTGGCTTACTTACATCCGAAATTCGAAGACTCAGGTTATATAGATTGCTTCACTGATTTTCTCTCTGGATGCCAATACAATGAAAAGTTGGAGGAACGAAGTAACTAGATTTAGCTGTCCTCTTTCTGACATCCACCTCCTTACGATGTACAAAGAGAAAGCGAACAATGTATTTTGGGACTCAGTGATGCAGTATCAGACACCAAAACATTTCTCAGCAGCATGGAGAGCAGCCGCCATTAGGTGACCAAGGCCGACATATGAAAGCATGTTGGAGCCTTTATAAACGAAACGAAACGAACTACTGCATGCTTCAGGAAAAGTCTCGCCAAATTTTGTGAGCTGGTCCGCACCTTTACGCTCCCAGTTATAATAAGACGGCCTTCAGAGCCATATCCTCGCCAGATAATATGGGTTCTTATCCTTAACTCCTTGAATCAGGTGACTTTACTGCTTGTTCTTCATACAGCTACACAGTTTTATTCATCTGAAGCGAGACTTCTTGTAATAAGGAAGTCATTAAGAGATCTAACCTTCCATGGTCAGAAATTCTTACATACGCTGTATAAAATTGCCTACTGATAACAAGAATAACATACAAAAAGTACGTCACTGAACTGAAGGTGAAAATACAATATCCTTATCCCTAAATGCCCCAACACTCAACACTCTACCATCAGTTGCTGCTGTTGTTTGCGGCCCAGGCTCATTGAAATGTAAACTCAGTGGACTGCAGGCTTTTACTGTTCATGGACGGTCCACAATCCTCCTTTTGGGGGTAGGGAAGTAGTCTGGGGACGTTTGTACAACCAGGCAGTGAAGTTGCCTGAACATATCCGTGACACCACATGAAGGCGTCCCTCTCCAGCATCTACCATCAGTCTTAAAAACAAAGTGAAAATAAATAAATAAATAAATACAACGCAGTCAATTTCAAACCCTTCAGTATGATAACGTCTTTTTCGAAGTTTATTTTTCCTACTGTCATATAATTTGATTCAACACCAAGACATCCAGTTCGTAAAGGAAGGATAAATTAAAGCAACATCTAACTCCTCTATTTCGAAAAGTCTGTCCAGAGCAGGATATAATCATAGGGTAACATCAAGAATAAAATACGTGATGCTATCGAGATTGAAAGAGTTGAAGCATAAAATTCTAAATGACTTCCTGATGAAGGGGTGATCTAAATCATTTTCATCCTCGGCGAATACGGTTTTTAGAAACGAAATTTTTGACACAACTATACTCTGTTCACTTTAACGTGGTGTAAAACTGGCATCTCTCCCTACTGCATGCTAATCTGTAACAAGAGATTGGCGTGAATTTAGCGTCTCTCCATATTGAATGCTAGGAAGTGGCCCGAGATTATCACTAGAATATAATGCTCGTCACGAAACAGGGCAATGGAGAGGATGTCACGCCTTTGTGTTCATATCCGGCCACTGAGCTACCGAAAATACGATGTAAAAAGACGAAAATCTCTCCCAAGTTAGGTGAATAAATTATAATAACGATATATGGTAATAAAAGCTAATAGAACGAATGATTATCGAGGGAGTTTGTGCATAGACAATACCTTGTTATGGTGTGCCACGAGTAAGAGAGAGAGAGAGAGAGAGAGAGAGAGAGAGAGAGAGAGAGAGAGAGAGAGAGAGAGAGAGAGAGAGAGAGAGAGAGATACTACAACTACTTACCAATTAAAGATATAGGATTTCACGTCACAGATAAATAACACATCCCTTATAATCCCACGAGAGAAATGTCAATGAACGTGAACTGGTAGTGCAAAAAGGGCAGCAGAGGATTACAGGACATTCGTTTCACTCTCTCTCTGATTAAACTCCGCTGCTTTAATTAATACTGACCGGTGGAGCTGCAGTCCTCTCCGGGGGGCTCTGATACCTGTATTTCTCCTCCATATACAGCCAGGAGCAAAAGTTCACCAGCACTTCTTTGATGGCTGTAGCGCCCTGACTCATGCATTACTCTTTCATTTACAGTCAGGGGCAAAAATTCACTGACACTTCTCTGCCGGGTGTGGCATTCGGTCTCCTATAATATTCTTCCATTTACAGTCAGAAGCAAAAGAGCGGCGACACTTCTTTGCCGGCGGTATCGATAGAAAGTGTTGCAATAAATTCACCAACACTTGTCTATCTGGCTGTAGCAGAGGAAGTTTCTATTTGAACTACGGTATATTTATGAAATATCAATTTCAGCATACCATAAAAGATTATTATATTAGAAGGAAGTATACTCACTGTAGGTTAGAGAGGAATGAGAAATATGGAAGATATGACGCAGTTATGGTAGAGGATTGTTGACAAATTTTTGTGCAAGGCTGCATGCACTATAAATAAAAATTCTGTTGGAAGGGTTCAATAATAGCCTAAATCAGGACTACTCAACTGGCGGCCGGCGGGCCAAATCCGGCCCTTGAGTCGTTTTTTATTGGCCTTTTTGACCGACTCAGAAGAATGAAAATAAACAAATAAACATAAAACAGAAAGTTCTGCGTTTTTCTTTTTGTTTATGTATTGAGAGGTAAATGTAAACGCAAATAATATATGAATTTCTTTTTTCTGTCTGTGTATAAGTGTTTAGAGACAGGGAAAAAATACAGGTGAAATAATGTACGGCCCGTTTGTTCATCAGAGTTTTATAATGCTGCATTAATATGTTATGACAATATGTACTATGTAACTATGTAACTATATAGCTAAAGGTCTCAGTATGTAATAGACAAGTAGTTATGTTTGAGTTCTCCAGGAAGAAGTTAGATACATTTCCCCGTAGCCAGACACGCAAGTATTCCAAACACAGGATGATGTTATAGCCGTTCACGGGTCGGAAGTGTGCGAGCCCCCCCCCCCCCACCCCCACCACCACCACCACGCGCGCGCGCGCGCTTAGCCGTAAGTCAAAGGGGGATATAAGTCCGAAATCACATGCTGGAGAGTCAAAGAACCGGAGGGATTCCCAAGGAGTGATAGGGAGTAGGAGAAGAAGAGAGAACCAGACACAGCCAGCGAAGAAAGAAGGAAAAGGAAAGCAGAAGCCAGAGAGAGAGTGGGAACGCAGCAGCTAGCACACACTACCCCTGAGAATACACGAATCACGTTTAACTTTTCGAGTCAATCAGCGGGGTACTCCCAAGAGGAATGAGAATGCTGGTGATAGGGAGAGCTGGACCTCATGTTTCATTACCTACCTACCCATCCCCTTTTACTGGCCTTTTCAGTGTGACACTAACATAGAGAGTAGACCAGCATACTTTCCCAAACACTTCCTCTATCTCATACACTACACCACATGCACTTTAAATATCGCACAACGTACTCCACTACGTCACAGGGATTGACGCCAGCGAACTTTGCCCCATACTTCATTCCACACTTTAGCAACAGACTTGTAGCTAACGGAATGTGGTAATGGGTGTCTCCAAATCTCCTCCCATCCTGAATGCTCTTTTGTTTCTTTGCTTTTTTCATCTCTTATCCGTGCACTTTTGCCATTCCTACTTCTTAATCATTTTAGAAGAGAATTTGTGTATTCTAGTTTATGATCTTTTTGTGGAAGTTTAATTATCCATAAAGCGTGCGCTGGATTTGGACTGTTACATGCACATCATACTGAAAGACTAAAACGAGGGTGCCTTCCCGTGAAAAGAAGTGTTTTGGTACGTTCTTTAACTAGGTGAGCTGTTGCTAATCCTATTGCGAAAAATGGCTACTTATGGGTGACCGTGATGCAGTTTTCAGGCCGTAAGTCGAGAACCATAACCTGAATAATTGTCTAAACATGAAAAGAAACATCTATACATGACAAGCAGCATTTTGGTGTATAGTACGCTCGCATACGCCTTTTTGGAGTTATGACTGATAAAAAAGAAAGAACAGAATCGATATTTTAGCGGTTCGATTTTGCAACTCCTACGAAGGTCAGCAAGACTTTGCGAATAGTTTTACACTTGAATCCTTTAGTTCATAAGTTTAGAACTACGCTTTGTTACCGTTTTCCCGTGATACTGTTCATACATAAATATATATATATAAGAATATGCAGTATGTATTTGGCATATTACAGTGCATTTCTTCATCACGATACTCTCTCCCTCTCTCTCTCTCTCTCTGATCAGACTACCATCCGACGAATTTATTCTACATACGAAGGAATTCTGGTAGTGACGATATTGGTCAGGGTTCTTAACTTTTCAGGTCCGAAAAGCATCCCGTAAGCCGAATATTTCCTGGATTACAGTGCGACGGAAAAAGTCACCAAATGGAAAGAGTTGATGCTCTCGACCGCGTTATTTGTTTCCTTTTAGATACTGATAGTGGTTTGTGTCGTAAACATACAACAGGAATATAAGATGCAATGTGCCACATTTAATTATCACTGAGGATAAGCTGTTACGAAACCTTATAAGCCAAACAGATTATCCATCCATCCATTCATCCATCCATCATCCAATCCTACATTGCCCCATAAGGAACGTTGAAGCCCGGGGCTAGGCAAGCTGGTCCTGACATTTAAAATGAAAGTGACCAGCCTCACTCATCCCGGAGTTGCATTAAGTAAGTAATAAACCCCTAACCACCCTTGGATATAAACCTTCACCGGCTCAATCTGATTGGAGCGCCGTAATTACCCACTAAACCACTAAGTGCCAAAATTTGGTTATATGGTTACAACCCAGCGTAGTAAATGGTTTCCTTGTCTACAGGAAACCATTTGGCTAGTCACTCAGTGTAGAGTCACCCACAGGCAGAATGAAGAGGAAAGAATGAAGGAAAGAAAGACAGAAGAGAATAGAAAGAAAGAAGGATGGAGATGAGGAAAGGGCAGAAACCCGAGAGCAGCACTACATCGAGTGAGTGGATGGCGAGCGCCCCCACCTATCACTTCCAAACAGAATATGGCTCATTAATTATGCGACACTCAGTTTAATCTCAGGCAAGAATAACAGTAAGGAATAACAGTAAAAACAAAGAACACCACAGCAGAAATATACAGTAAAATACTAATGTTTGTAATGATAAGATAATTTTTCATTCACCTTCACCGAACAGCATCAACACGTGTGACTGACAGAGAAAATATCGAGGAGTTAGGGTGCTTACCACCAAAGCTGGAAGGAGAAATTGTTCAAAACTAAGCAAGCACTGGATATACAAGTCATAAAAAAATTAAAAAATAAGAAAAAACACACAAAACAGTACATATAGCCCTTCCACTAGGACCCTTGTAAGTAGTGCTTTTACCCAAACAATGTCACCAAATTCTACATCACTTACACATAACCTACCAATACCATATGTAAAATTCGCACATCGGTAACAACATTAGCATAAAATGACAAACATGGATAAAATTACCGAAGTATATGGAATCACACCAATGACATGAACACCAAGGCTGAGGATTACTTGTCATCGCATACCAGTATACCCGTAAAAGATGTTTTTTACCACATTCATCAGTCACTAAACATTCCTCGCCGTGACGCAGTGAGGGGTGCATTCTAGGAGACTTTCGATATTTCTTAACACTTTTTCTTAGTTATTTATTCTGTACATTATACCTCACAATCCTTATGCATGGTATTGATGCATACTATGTAGATAATAGGCTAAATCAATGTAAGGACGACAGAACGCTAAGTTGTAATATGATAAGTCGCTACGGAAGACGCGCTACAAAGCCTCTCATAAACTACGGTATGCGTTAAACAGGCCTGAGATATTAACCACCTCCACAGTTTTGCAATACAGTGAAAAATGAATGAAGGAAAATCAGATCCCAGTTCATCACCCTGAAAATACCATATCACTTACCACCAACACCAGTATACCACTCACAAAGTACCAAGTTACCATCAACACTAGTAAAACTCCCGCAAAATACCAAGTCACTGACAACACCAGTATACTACTCACACAATTCCAGGTCACCAACAACATCAGTATGCCATCCACAAAATACCAACTGACTTACAACCACCACCAATACATCATCCACAAAATACCGTCACCAACCACCAACACGAATAGACCGCCTGCAAAATACCAAGTCCCTTACCAACGACACCAGTATACCGCCCACAAAATACCAAGCTGCCATCAACACTAGAATACCACCCACAAAATACCGTCACTCACCACCAACACCAGAATATCACACATAATACCAAGTCACTTATCATTTACAACCACTATTGACCACTGAAGAATTTTGGGCTACAAGCATAAATTGTTTACAACAGATAAATATCGTATGCACATAGCACTGAAATTATGTAAAGCACTTGCTGCACACGCCATTCTTCGATTTAGCGGTGTATAAGCAATTTCTCGGACTGAAATGATGGACGGCTTCGGTAATGTCCTTCCCTTATAAACGACTTGCTGTAATCTCAAAGCGATTTTCACATTTATTTATTTATTTATTTTTAACGAGACGTGTTCAAACCACGAAAATGATCATTGTCGATATTTTCACCTTCCTTGTAGCCCCAAACTCGCAGGTGGTCAATTACTGCGCGTCCGCGTGTGGAAAAGTATATTTACAAAAGGTTAACTTGTAAATAGAAATGTTACACGCCATGGGATACAACCACCGAAAGAACACTGTTTAAATAATTTCTTACATTCGTGTACAACGCGATACATCGGATATATGTCACCGCTCAGGAACAGCTTAGCAATGAGCATACACACCACACGAATATTTCACAAGAGATTTATTTCAGCAGCTTATTACAATGTCATATCTTAACGCTGTACAAAGAACTTAAAGAACATCATTTTATTTTTTAAATTATATCAAGAATTAGCCTGTTTAATTTTACTTTCATTCTTCCATCGATCTAAACATTTACGAATCCGGGTTAACAGTATACCGTTCTCAACACACTCAAATAGTGGTGGTAAATTTTCACAGTTCTTTGGAGTCTTAAACTATGATATTCACATAATTCAAAACTATCGCTACCTTTACTGCCTTCTCGGAACCTTACTTAATTACTTACAACTATTACTACTACTGCTGCTACTTGTTATATAATACTGCTTATAATATATTACTAAGTCACGATCCAAGCCTTTAACCTAACCTCTTCAATATTTCCTCAACCACTCTCTCTGCTTCCCTTTTCGCACGACTTTATTCAGTTTCTCTCTTTGTTTCCCCTTCATCTCAATCGGTCCTTGTATGCTGTTTTTTCTTTCCTTTTCTTCACATGCACTGCTTCTCTCGCCTGTCCATTTAACTACTTTATACACAGGTTCTACCATTCTTTTTTCTTTCCCTCATTCCTTGCATCTTCTCTCCCTCTCTCTCTTCCTCTCCAAAACCTCTCTTCTCTCTCTGCTACTCGACATCGTTTAAAACAACGCCTTCACATCATACCTTCCCGTATATTCACTATGTTTATCCTCCGTCGCTCTTCATTCAAGCCTCTCAAATTCCTCTGTCATCCAAGCCTCTCAAATTCCTCTGTCATCCAAGCCTGCTTTTGTTTCTCGGATTTACGCCAGGCCTTGTGTTCTGTTTAACGCTGATGATTTAAGAGCATAAGAAATACCAGTCCCACCATTTCATTCTCTTTTCAAAGGGATTACAGGTAAGTAAAAATTTCGAGGGCTTTTATGACACGAGAAAATACTATGGATTGATTTTTTTTTTTTCATAGTTTTACACCCAGTATGGATGGTCGTAATACAATAAAGGAAGTGCGTGTGCAGCAAATTACGACTGTATTCACTGTTACTAATATTCGTTAAGATGTTTCATGCGATTAACTGATTCCGCAGACTCTCTGCGTTTGGCTGGTGAAACTGATGTCCACCTATAGTTCATAGTGTCCCCAGTAACATCCTTTCTTTCCCCACTCATAACCCACCACCCAGGGACCGCCTCAACACTCAGCTCATGGTCACTGCGGCCTGAACAGGGAGACTCGGGTAGTAACAAAGGGCAGTTAAGGTAAGGATTTCAGAGGGACTTGCTGAATTGCAACTAAGGCCACATTGGAATGCAGTACATTAGTTGCCCATTGAAATATCCGTTTTCTATTATCCGGTGTCCAAAGTAAACTGGATATTTTGAGTAAACTATAGCAATTTTGTCATTACACTCACCGCCATTATTATCTGCTCTGGATTCATTAACCTTAACATTATAGTGTCTGCCATGCACTAAGAGTGATTCAACTCGCAACTAAACTTTCTGTAGTGAACATTACAGAAGCTTCGAGCCCGAATGGAACTGCAGCTGATAACCTTGGATCAGACAGGGAATATTGTGTAAATTTTTTATCCCCCAGAGGAAGGTATCCTGTATTAGCGGTACTTGCGCCCCTTTCCTTTTTAATAATTGTCCCTGTTGAAAGCAGAGGAAAATACCAGACAGCGTTTATTACCAATTCGAGCTGTTTTTTAACCCAGAGATTTAGCTCTAGTTTCTGGTTAATAATTCTTGTTATTAATAAATTAAATGCTACTGCCTTTAACCTTTGTGGACAACTCTATTATAAATACGTGTATAAATACTCAGGAATTTTCCACTGTACCTAAATGCGCATGCGTAGTAGGATGGCGTGGAAAACGGAGGAAGGTCTAACATATCATGATATAGATAAAGTGAATATTTGGCTTTTGTTTTATTTAAAACTAAGATTAACTTGTTAAGCTGGAATTTTCTTGCAAATTCCGGGAGGTAATTCACTGTATTTAAGTAAATGGAATTGAGTAAAGTTTGGCATCTCTCAATCCTGAGGGAGAGGAGAGATACGCCACTGCTCAGTAAGTTCGTTCGAGAAGCACGCTTAATGAAGTGAGAAACCTGTACTTTACACAGGAAAAATCATCCAATATATTACCAATATGACGGAACGAACCAATGACTCTCTGGTGAGAGCCAGGCAGCATACCACTACACCATGACCAGGTAAAAGTTATCTCCAATTGTCACAATCTTGTAACCAATGTCCCTCTGCCTCCACTGTGGGCCTGAAGATGATGAGATAACCCTCTGGCACTCGAGCAAGTAGATACTTTTAATTTATCCCAAGCACTTTCGGCAAGTCAGAATGAAGAGACAAACCTGTACTTTACACAGGAAACATCCTGGTGTAGTGGTATGCTGCCTGGCTCTCACCTGAGAGTCCCGGGTTCGATGCCCGGCATAATAGTAATACAGTATATTGGAAGCACGATGTATATAACAGCACCACAGGACCACTGGAAAGGCCCAGGCAAACCGACTGAAATCTCAAGCCCTTTGTCATCAGCTATTCCGACTATCTAGCTAAGTCACCTTTATGATTTGGCCAAATCGGGAGGGGGGAGGCTAGTTAGGATATGAGATACTGTAATTATGAATGAGTGAGATTTATTAATTATACAGTAATTTTTCTAAGAGACTCCTGTTATTTTAATTTAGCATTTGTTGTTGTTAGACTAATACTCGTCAGAAAAGAGATGCAAAAAATTTCTGATAAACATGATAAGGTTGGCTACTTGGAATGTGAGAGGTGTGAATGATCAGCTGAATTAGAGAGATATTGATAGGTTCTTGAGGTTGCAGAAGTTGACATATGGCGGCTGACTGAGACTAAATGATGAGGTGAGTGTACGAGTGGGAGTATGGTTTGGGTGTATAGATGTAGGTGTAAATAAGCAGGCAAAGGATGGTGGTGTCTGTATTGCTGTATGCATGAGATGGAAGGAGAATATAAGAAAGTGTAAATCAGTCGGATCTCGAATTGTATGGGTTAAGAATGAAAGTGTGAACACAAACGTGGAAAACTGTTTTTGTACATGCACCAGCGGAGGACCAAGTGACTACAGTGAAAGATGAGTTTTGGACAAGAGCGGAGGCGTGTGCGGAAAAGTCTGAAAGGTGTGAGAGTGTTTTTGATTGGAGATATGGATGGAAAAGTAGGCAATGTCTGGGTAGATGGGGTGGTTGGTGAGTGGGGCGCGCCTGCTGGAGATATCAACATTAGTGCTGGGAATTGCTTGACAATAACCGCACAAAATGATCCACAGGCATACGAGTATAAGGCGAGTGATATAGGGAATGGATGGTAAGTTGGATGGACAGGAGGCAACGACACATTATGCGAGTGTGGGTAAACTACTGAGAAGGTCTGTGGTGGATACGAGAGTGTGTAGTGGCTGTGGTTGTGGACATTCCACTAAGTAGTAGTACCCAAGATATACGTGCAACAGCGTTGGGTGAACAGAAGGGAAAGGAAGGAAGCTGCACCTCCGATGAGAAGAGCAGAAAGACTGTGGGAAGATGGAAAAAGAAATGTGGAACACAAGGAAGAACTTGAGCAGCGACTGGGTAGATACGACTTTGAGCAGATGGAGGTGGAAAGCATGTACGTATACGAGTACTCGTAAGATATTCACAAAAGCAATTTGCGCTGCATGTGAGATGTATGTGAGGTGAAAAGAAGACATAAGGGGGTGGAAGTAGGAGCACTGTGGAATAATGAGGTAAAATGAGCTGGGGCAGAAAAGAAGAATACATTTAACTGACTGGATGGAAAGTAGGGGAATGGATGATGAGGAAAGACGAAAAAGATATTTACATATCGATATGAGGAGTGAGGTGAAAAGACTTGTAAAAGAAAGTAAGAAAATATTTAGTGAGTCCAAAAGAAATCTAAGTATAAAATGGTAGGAATTTAAGAAACTATTTTGAAAGGAGGGCAAGAAGGTAAGGCGGGGTGATAAGGGAAACACCAGAGAAGTGTGTATTGTTGTGCGCAAGAGATGGAAGGAGAATATAAAAGAGTATGGATCAGTTGGTTCAAGGATTGTGTGGGTAAGATTGAATGAAAGCTGGACTACAAATGTGGGCGACTGTGTGTGTGTATGGGCCAACGCAAGATCATGCAAGCAGAGTGAAAGAAGAATTCTGGGCAAATGTGGAAGCGTGCATGGAGAGGTATGAGAGGAATGAGAGGATGTTTCTGATTGGAGATATGAATGGAAATGTAGGGAATGTGAAGGTGGATGGAGTAGTTGGTGAGTGGGGTGTGCCTGCAGAAGTGGATGAGAATGGCAGTGCTCTAGTGGACATTTGTGCAGGGAGAGGGTTGGTGATAGCCAATACCCTCTTCAGGCACAAAATGATCCACAGGTATACGTGGCGAAGGATAAGAAGGGTGGGTAGTGAACTGAACGAACGGAAGGCAATGACTGATTATGTGTGTGGATGATAGAGTGAGAAGGTGTGTAATGGACGTCAAAGCATATGGAGGTTGGGGAAGTGGACTTGGTGAGAAGGTGTGTAATGGACGCCAAAGCATATGGAAGTTGGGGAAGTGGACTTTCTGACCACCACTTGGCGGTGGTGAAAGTCAAGGTCCACTATGCTGAGGTAATCCTCTCCCGTTCCCAAGGGAACGCTATTCTTTTAAGACTTCCAAAAGATACGGATAGGGCAAGGAGAACGCTTTCCCACAGTAAGACTACGGCCCTTATTGTAGCCACCTAATGTTTAAAATTCATCTGAAATAAATTCAGTTGGAACACTTTAATGCTAACCGTTTTCAATTATTTGTACCTCTTTAATTTGATATTCCCATCAATACTAGACAGCTAAAAATATAGCTGATAACCTAACTTCACATTTACTAGGTGCTGAAGTGTTCATTTAAAGGATGAAGTATTTTTTTTTTCCGTGGCTATATTGTTACTCAAAGAATCTGAACATTTTCGTAAAGTTATAGTTGTGGGGTTGCTGATCTTTTCAGTCAATAACTTGTAGTTGATGCTAAAATTCCGTTTTCTTTCATGTGTAATCTTAAAGAAAGTTCTTTCTACGTTAACTAAAATACATATGAATATCCAGGACGTCGTGAACTTGTGTACTGCTGTGGAACAACCAGGAAATATCAGCATCTGGCACCACGACGGCTATTCCAAAAGGGTACCTATCTACCAGAAATATTTACCATCACCCCTCTCTGTGATGTGGCCGACGCTTGCACTGGCCTAGGGTAGTCCATCGCTCCCTGCAGCTTCTGACCTTTCCCATTATTTCATACACTTAGCCATCCTATTGTTATTTGCTCACTTTTCTGCCAATTTAATTTTTCTGGTTTACTATACTATAGTATTTTTACATATTTCTTTGATTAACCTGATGTTTTTGGCGGACTACTCTGGACATCCTCTTATCCTGTCTTTAATCCCTTATTTCATCCATGTCCAAAGTTTTCACCGTCATTCCTACGTATACAGCTTCATGTACTGGGGTGCAGTGGGGTAATGGCCCTGCTGGGGGGAGGGTGCAATGGGGAAATGACAAGCTTGGATGAAGTACAGTGGAGTAATGGATGGCTGCGGGTGCTGTGGGATAATGGCGGAGTTAGTGGGGGTCAAGAGGGGTAAGGACGGTGCTGGGTGGTGTGCAGTGGAATAAAGGGGGATTTGGGAGTGGAACAGTGGACTGGGGCTGGACTGGTTGCGGTGCAGTTGGATAGGGTTGGGGTTGGCTGGGGAGCGGTGGTGTAATGGTGGGGTTATGTCCATGTTGTTGAGGTAAGGGCGGAGTTGGGTTGGGTGCAGTAGTGTAGGGGGTGGTTTTGTGGGCTGTATTGGGATTAGGGCGGGGTCGGGTGGGGCGCAGTGGGGTGAGGTGAGGCTGAATGGTGGGGATTACGGAGGTATGGATGGGGTTGGATAGGGAATGATGAGGTTAGAACTGGGTTGTTCGTGGTTCAGTGGTTAAATGGCAGAGTTGCGTGGGATACAGTGAAGTAAAAGTTTAGTTGGGTGGAGTACTGCTGGGAAAGGCTGGGGTTCAGTGGGGTAAGGGTGGGGTTGGGGGATATATTGGGGTAATGGGTAAGGGTGGGCTTGGTTGGGGTGCAGTGCTATAAGAACGGGGGTTGGGTAGGGTGCAGTCGAGGAAGGGTGGGTTTGGTTATGTGCAGTAGGGTGACGTGGGTTAGTTGGGTGATGTAGGGTAAAGGCAGGGTCAGGTAGGGCTTAGTGGGGTAAGGGTAAGGCTGGGTGAGTTGCAGTGGGGTAAGGGCCGGGTTAGGGAGGGTGCTGTATGTTAACTGAAGGGTTGAGAGGGGTGAAATGTAGCAAAGGAGGGGTTGGTGGCTTGTAGGGGAGCAAGGGCGGGGAAAAGTGGGGTCCAGTGTGAAAACGGTGTGGATGAGTGAGGGTGCAGTGGGGAAATGGTGGGGTTAGCTGGAGTGCAACGGGGTTAGCTGGAGTGCAACGGGGTAAGGGCGTGGTTGCGTGAGTTGCAGTATTGTAAGAGGGGGGGGATGCCGTGCAATCAGGCATGAGCAGATTGGGTTGGGTACAGTTCGGCAGGGGAGGGGTTAAGTTAGGTTTGGTTGGGGTTTAGTAAGGTAAGAGTCAGGGTGGGTAGGATGCACTGGGGATGAGTTTGGTTGCGGGTGGTAGTTGGGTAGTGGAGGTGTGTGGGGGGTGTAATGATAAGGGTGAGGATACATAGGGTGAAGTCGGGTATTTTCTTACTTGGATAGAGTGTACTGGTGAAATCTTGGTGTTGGTTGAGGTCCTGTTGGGTAATGGAAGGGTTGGGTGCGGTAAGGGTAGTGCTCAGTGGGATGCAATGGAGTAAGGGCAGGGGTGGGGTGCGGTACGGTGAGGTAAGGGTGAGGTTGAGCGGGATGCAGTGGGGTATAAGAGGGGTTGTTTGAGGTGGAGTGGGGTAAGGACTGTGTTGACTGAGGAGAGGGGGTAAAGATGGTGTTGAATGAGGTGAGGTAATGTAAAGCTTGGGAGAAGTGTGATGCTGTGGGGTAGGGCTGGGGTTGGGTTCGGTGGGGTGTAGTGAGGAAAGGGCGGACTTGAGTGGGATGCAGCTGGGTAAGGGCAGGGATGAGGGGTGCATTGCGGTAAAGGCGTGGCAGGGTGGGGTGCTGCGGGGTGAGGGTGGGGTTATGCTGGGTGCAGTGGGACGAGGCCGGGGTTACATCTGGTGCAGTAGGGGTAATGACGTGGTTGGGTGAGGTATTATGGGGTATGGAAGGGGGTTTCATGTGGTGCAGCGGGGTATGGACTAGGTTGGGTGGGGTGCACTGGTGAAAGGGAGAGAGTCGGAGGGTTGTGGAATATGGTCAGACTTCAGTGGGATGCAGCGGGTTATGAGAGAGGTTGTTTGGTGTGCAGTGGTGTAAAGGATTGTGTTGGGTGGGGTGAAGAGGTAAGGGTGGGGTTGGGTGGGGTGAGGGAGTTAGAGGATATGGGTGGGGATGGGAGGGGTGAGAGGGTAAGGAGTGAGGTTAGGAGGGGGTAAGGGTGTGGTTGGATGGGGTGGGGTAGTGTAAGTGCAGGTTAATGTGTGGTGATGTTAGGTGAAGGTGGGCTTGTATTACAGTGGTGGAAGGGCAGCTTTCGAGAGTAAGGATGGGGTTACGTGGGGGTTCAGTGGTGTGTGAGGGTGGCAGGCTTTGTTCATTGGTGAAAGAGCGGAGATTGGAGGGGCGCAATGAAGAATGGGCTGAGGTGATTGGGGTGTACTGGAGGTGGGCACGGTGAATTGGGATTTGTGCGGGTTTACGAAGAGAAAATTGAGATATTTGTGTGGTTGGGGTGGGTGCAGTGGGGTAATGGCGGGGTTGGATGGGGTGTTGTGGGGTTATGGTAGGACTGTGCGGGATATAATGGCGTAAGGGTTGTGCTGGGCTGAATGCATTGGGGTAAGGCCGGTGCTGAGTGTGGTGCTGTGTGGAACTGGGGGGTTGACTACATACAGTCGGGTAAGGGCGCAGGTGGGTGAGATAGACTGGGATAAAAGCGGGGATGGGGTTGAGTGGAGTGGGATAATGGCACGCACGGTTGGGTGAGGTGGAGTGGGGTAAAAGTGCAGTTGGGTGGGGTTAAGTGGGGTAAAGGCGCAGTTGGGTGGGGTCGAGGCTGGCTTGGATGCAGTTGGGAAAGGGCAAATTTGGGTGGGAAGCACTGGGGTAAAGGAAGGGTGGAGTGGTGTGTCGTGTGGTATCGGCGAGCACATAGTGGTATGCAAGTAGGTAAAGTCAGGTTTAGCTGGAGAGCAATGGGATACGGGAGAGGGATGTCACTAATATTTAACAAGGATGTAAGGCATCAATAAGACCATTAAAACTCGTAATTTATATTGTAATAAGAAAGTTAAATGATGTAAGATTGGGGTTTAGAGAGAGAGAGAAAAAAAATCTATATTAATGCTTCATTTTTCGCGGCAGACGGTTTAAATATCACAGTTTGTGATAGATGCAGAAATAAACAGGGAATTTTTAAATAGGACTGTAGGAGACAGTGGACTGTAAAGAATTTGAAACAGAAAAATTTTGATATATACCGGTATCATGAGGGGAGGCCCTGCAAAAAATTGCTGGAAAAAGTGAAGCACGTAAAGAATCTAGATGTAGCAGTAGCAAATTAGAACGACTGCTATATAAAAGAGAAATGGAAGTTAAAGCAAATAATTTAACGAACCAAATCTCATCTTTTCTCGCTAAACGTTGCAATGAAATGATTTCTGGAAAAATCATGGAATATATGGCACTTTCGGCGATATTGCCTAGACTTAATATTGTGTAATTAAACAGCACAAACAAAAGAACTTCAAAGAAATAAAGATGAAATTTATAGGCTAACACTGGGAACTCCATCCTATGTCTGTCTGTCTGCTGAGAGGAGAGGTAGCATTGACTATGGAGGCTAGAGTGCTGATAGGAAAGATGTGCTGTATTAACTATATAAAAAAGAAAGAAAACACTTTTGAAGGAAAGCTGAGACTAATTTGAAATTTCAAGAAAGGCATTTGGGTAAAAAAAAAAAAAACTTTTGGCCTAGAAAAAATCGACTGGAAAACAACAAAGAAACTACAGAGAAGAATAAGGACTGGGATATTGAAGAATGTCATAAGGACTTAAACTCCAAGTCATTCGTAATAATGTAGGAGGAATCAAAACACAGAACAATTCAACAACAGCACACCAGCATCAACAATATTTTAAAAGTGCCGCTCAAACACTTGAAACTTAACAATACAAGTAGATTTAGTGGTGGAAACACAAAATGCATTTGTTGTAAGGAGGAACTAGAAAATTTAAAACACTTCGTCACGTAATGCCCAGTATATCAAAACTGAAGAAACAGTCAGTTATTCCAAAAGTCATACCAAGTAAATTGAATTGTAAAATTCCTTTTTATAGATGAAATAATTAAGAAGTGAAACAAATACTAGCAAATGAATTTTAGAAGAAAGAGAAAAGGATAGCATGAGAGAGACACAAACATAATGAAATATAAATAAAGGATATCAATGCAAAGGTGTTCTCCCCAAATCAGAAATGAACCGAACCGAACCACACCACGACGCTGCAAACCTCCCTTTACCCTCTTCTCTGTCTCCTGTCTATCCTTCTTCCTCTCTGTCCCTCCATCTTTCCCCTCCACATCTTTCGCTCTCCTCTACCTCCATCTTTCTCCCCAGTCTTTATCTTCACACATCACCCTTACTTCTCTCCTCCTCTCCCCCGTCAATCTCTCCCAAATACTACTTTTATCATTCCGTTCATTCAGTGGACTGGTTGACGGTCGTGTACAGGTTACATAAATAAAATGGTCACTCGTAATCGTTGGAATATCATTATTTTTCTCCGATTTAATATTTATGAAAAAAA
This sequence comes from Birgus latro, assembly GCA_018397915.1. Classification (NCBI taxonomy): domain Eukaryota; kingdom Metazoa; phylum Arthropoda; class Malacostraca; order Decapoda; family Coenobitidae; genus Birgus; species Birgus latro. The sequence continues at coordinate 26,774 of JAGKTI010003393.1, forward strand.
TGGTCAATCAAAGTTTGGAGATTATCGTACCTCGCGCGAAACATACACCCCTCACTGTGACGTCACAACCCTACAATGGCCACAGCTGACCGTACCTCACAACAGTGCTTGGGAAATCGTACTTCAGTATCGGTAAGATTTCTGTGATAATCAGCTGTTATCAGGCTGGGTGTGTAAGACTTACGTAGCGCGATAGCTCTCTTAAAGAAGAATGCTGTTTGTGCTTTGGTAACGAGTTTTGTCGGTTTTAGAGAGACTATTGGTTAAGGCGAACCTTGCAACAACCATGTACGACAAATCGGTAGCACAAAGTCATAATTATGATATGAATTAGTAAGTATAAGTACTGATAGGTCTTGACTCCAGGGGCATAGCCCTGATATTGGGCAGTAATACGTAGGGAAGATGTCACCAAGATCGAAATATTTCAATTATTTTTCCTCCTCGATAGGCCTGATCGTAGACAGCTACACCTCTGTGGAATATCTGGTTATCTGATTTCATGGTCATATGTGCTCGTGATATTTGAAGATCTTTTTAGAAGCAGCCAGTCTGATAAGGAGAATAAGATTTTCATATCCCTACCAATGACTGAAGCCGAAGTTAGGGTTGGTTTTGCTGAAGAGGCGACTGTTAAGTTAAGCTGTATATGTTATGTTATTATAATTTTTATCACCATATAGGTTCATACACAATTATCTGAAATCCGGTGAATTAATTTTGTTTCATTTGACTATACTAAAAATTCGGGATTCAGAGCAAAAACTTGCTAAAGATATGGGAAGTTTCACCTCTAGCTTGACAACTCGTCTTGACGTACTTCCACTTTGTGTAAATATTGATTTACAATGTACATACATTTTCTTGTGCTTTAAATCAATATTTATGCAAACTGGAAGTTTGTCAATGCATGATGAATATCTGCAGGTGAAATATCCGCTAACTTTGGCACGTTTTTGCTATGAAACTGATTTTTTATTAATAGTCATATTAAACACAAATTTTTGACCGGATATAAAAACTGTAATATTTTCCATTTAAAAGTCCTGATTCAGTAAATGACCGCCGTTTCGATATTTCCTCGCACCGCTTCACAGCAGTCGAAGTTGCTAGTTGTGATGGGGCACTCCCGACGAGCTGCTTGCCACCACAGCTTCCTGGTTTTCATCTCTTGGAACATTGATGAATCTTTTTTCTGGTGTGATTCTACTTGTATTCTTGCACAGAGGAACAAAGCACCAATAGTGGCTATTTGCTGACGTGGCCATGACGAAGCAAAGCTTGGCTAATCAGCGGAACCGCAATCACACAACTGGCGATCAGTCTTTTGTTTCTGGGCCTATGACGTCACAGCCGCTCGAGGCTCGTGCTGCCATCAGCTTCTTTTTGTGCAACTTTGAAGGCTTATATCTCCAAATTCCTACTTTGGTCTGTCAAATTAATTATATCATAGGATAATCTAGCACATATATCACCCAAATAAATTGTTTACTTAAAAAAAAAAGTCGACGGTCAACCAGTCCATTAGTTCTCTCCATCTACTTCCATCCAGTTCATTCATCATCATCACCCAGACCTCTTTTCCCATTTAGGGATGAAACAGGGCACGGTCCAGAGAGGAAGAAAAAACTGACAGGGGAAACTTAGCAATTCCTGCTCCATTAAATGAGTCACATTATCGCTCACTCACCAACCCTCATAATCGGAACTCTGTCCACAGGCATAAACACCCACAGTTAAGCACTTCGTGATTTTCCTCCTTTCCTAAAACCAAAAAATTCATAATCGCTTAAATGAGATAAACGACCACATTTGCGTTGGCTCTAGAGATTTAGCAGTACTTGTTGCTCAGCTTTCCACAACACTAACATTCTCGCATATAATTACTGATAAAATAACTTTGATATCAAAGGGAGATACCTAGCATAAGAGTACAAAACAATAACTGAAGATGAATTATGCAAAGAATATCTGCGAGAAAGGGTTGTTTTGCGTCTTGTGCGCCAAAGAATTTCGAGACAGTGACACCATGCCTGCTGAGTGGCGTACGACATGCTTTGCACATGGCTGCCTGAAAAAGCATCCCAAATTCCGTAGTATTCGTCCCCTTTTCAACCTTCCGTCACTCATTATTAAAAGAGGGCATATAAAAGGTGTAAATGCTGTTATGAATAAAGTAAAGGTGACGAAACTTCTGTACAGTAAACGCATGTAAAGGATACAAAAGATATACCGAATATAATCTCGAGCAGAATGAATGACTGTTGTACTTACCATTCGTCGGGATGACGATATAGTAGTTGGTTAGTCACTCTAGGACGTTACATGGGATATCACTCACACCTGTTTCTGCGCAAATCGTCGATAAAGCCTCAAAAACCGCCAGAAAACACCACAGAATCAGAGAAACCTGCACACACACACACGACGCCTCCATCACGGCAACACGGTTTAGGCTGTGGGCAGGAGTGGGTGGGCGGGGCTTGCATAATTCAGAGTTGCCATCTCAAATTCACGAAATAGCGCTAGATTGTTACTAAAAACGCGCTAAAGAGCGCTAAATATTCTGAAAAAGGCACCAAAAAAAGCGCCAACTAATGTTTCTACACACGATACGTTGATTCTGACCTACACACATATTTCAAGTACACTTTTACACTCACCAGCTATGACTGTGGTACTTGGGTTACTGTAGATCTGCTAGACCCCACTCTATGATCTCTCCTTGATCTTCCTCGGTGAATGTCTCTGCTCCCTGGTCTGACTGAGATGATGTTGATGGTTGAGATGAGGTCTGATATGCTTCCACTGACCCAATTTTTCTCAAGACACTCTCAGGTAGTTTATAATCATGACAGGATTTGCCATGCCTTCTCGGTCCATACTTGATTGTCAAAACAGCGTTTAAGCTCTTGATGGCTAATCGGTTACGCATATTCGACTTGACAATACCCATCTGACTAAAAACCCGTTCCACATCTGCATTAGAATGGGGGTAAACTGAGTATTGTTAAGGCCAGGTCAGACAGTTCTTTGAAAGGATTTTCTCCAGCCGCATCCCTATATGACGCTATTTCTGCCCACAGTCCAATAGTGTCAGATGTCTGTGTCCACTGGAGAGTATGAAGTTTTCTCCACTGGAAATCGATGCGCGTGAGTATTTCTGCATCATCAACAAACAATTTTGCAAGGTCCAATATATCATTTTTCACTGGCTCTAGGCATTCACTCCCACTGAAGGATGGCATCGACTGGAGTACTTTAAAGTTCTCAGGCAAGCGTTGACGAAGTTGTGTGACAAGCTCTATTACAAATTCTATGCATCTTCGTCGAATATCACTCGCGATCTCATCAGGAAACTTGCATTCAGACATGTTTTTTTTCAAACTCATAGCCAAGATACGGCTTGGGATCCAAGTGTTCCTGAAGGGAATCACTTTCCTTTAACTTTTTACCTGGTATGACAATTTTAGCACTAAGGGAGTCAATAAGATGCACTAGATCACTGAGCAACTTTGTTGGGTCTTGGACATCAGCTTCGAATTTCTTATTCACACTTTGAACTTCACTAAGAATTTGTTTCAAAAATTTGAGAAACATAATATCTCATGTCACTAAACATTGAGAACAAAAGATCTGCAGTGTAGCATCGCTCATTTTTTCTTGCAAAGTCAAAATGGGTTCTGAGCTCAGTCCACTGCTGCACTATTCTTAGAATTGCAGATTCAATGGACATCCATCGGGTCTGGCTCATCTGTATTAGTTTCAAGGAAGGCTTTCCTTCGTTTATTAGTCCATACAGTTGCTTGTATCTAGTTTGGCGCACTGCAGAATGTGAAAACCAGTTATATGTGTCTCGGATCAAGAAGTCCAAATGCCTAGGTAGACATTCGGTAGCTGCATGAGAAACAGCGAGCTGAAGTGAGTGACACACACATTTGACTAACATTAGATGAGGAATTTCAGATTTTAGCCTTGCATAAACTCCACTATTGACACCAATCATAACTGAAGCATTATCAGTGCCAAGGGCAATAAGATTCTGCAACTCAAGTCCATTACGTTTCAAAGAATCCTTCAGTGCATGACAGATTGCATCAGCATTACATTCTCTCAACTCAACTAGGTCCAAGAATGTAACCACAACAAGTTTTTTTCCCTCCGAGTAATAACGAATAGCTATACCTAGAAGCTTGGTTACAGATATGTCATTGCTCTCGTCTATCAGTAAACTAAATTTACTGTTTCCAATGTCATTTTTCAAATCACGTGCAAAATATGGAGCAAGTATATTACACACAACAGCACTACACTTTGATCTTTTCAGTTTTAGGTCTTTACATCCTTTACTGTCCGAGAAATGATGTTTGCAGAGCGCACTTAAATGATCCACTACTCTCAAGGAGCAAAGTTCAGCTATGAACAAACACAAGCCTGCTTCAGTTTCATGTACACTTTCACTTGGTTTCACAAACTGAAGTTTGGGTTGTCATTGTGACGAAAATGGTTCCTCAGCCTTCTTGTGTTTCAATGTCTTTTTGTGCCTTTCTAAATCACTCAACTTTGCAGCTATCGTGCATTTGCAGTACTTGCAGAAACATTTCGTGTCGTCTCCGTCTACTTTTAATAGCCAGTCTTTAAACCTGGAGTCAGTTAGCCACTGAACTCTGAAGTGTTGTGAGTATTTTTTAATTTTGCTACTCATGATGTAGGCAGTCAGAAATAATAGGCTAATCGAGGAAGACAAAACTGGCAACAACTTATCACACCGAGGTTTAACTCTCTACTGACCAGTCCACGACGAGGCAGGAACATTGTAGGGGGAAGTGAGGGAACTCACTCGTCGTGGAAACGCCCAACTTTGCTCCACATGTACATGAGTCCACACAGTAAATAGTACAAACTGCGTGATTTATCACTTTGTAAAAAAAATTAAACTACTTTTTCTGATACCTTAAAGTGTTCCAGGAAAACTAAGTATTGTATATTTGAAATGTAGGTAAAATCGCTAAATCTGGAGGTAAATTGGGTAAAAACGCGCCAAATAGCGCCATGGCGCTATTTTCAAAATTGTCGCGCTATCAAAAAGCGCTAAATCTAGCGCGTTTCGCGCTAAAATGGCAACCCTGCTTGCATTGTGCCGTGAGAAAGGGTTACCATACATTAATTTATTTTTCTGTATTGCCTGCCCTGTAAATGGACGCGAATTATTGAAATGGAAGAATTATCTGTGCACAGAAAAACGTTTATTTAGATACAAACTTCTGACGTACCTAGACCTTCTCTGGGTATAGAGATAGGACGTACAGCGAGGCAAAAAGAGAGTGAGAGAAGTGGGGAGGGAAGTTAGGCCAAAGACCTCATTAGCGACCGAGTGAGGTGAAGTAGTCTTTCCATTCAGAGTATACACGTAATAATTACTGGGATATAACTAAGTTGTTGTCCAAAAAATTGTACACGTCTGGACAGGTGAAGTGGGTTTGACTCTCCATGAACTGGCTTGTTTCTTTCGGACAGGATACAGCAGTGATGCCAGATCTCCCGAAATATCGGTAGATCTACTGAAATTCTTATGAATCTCCAGAAATTCAGAAATTTTTATGGAATTTGCCATTATCTTCTGAAATGTTGCTCAGTGCTCCAGAATATCTCCTGAAATTTTTACTGCATGGTAGTTAATATCCATAAAAGCTAACTTGAATGTCTGAGAGAGAGAGAGAGAGAGAGAGCGGCAAAAGATTCTCCTTTGTTGATGCTACTCTCCAAAATTTAGAGGTACTGGATCCCCTTACTGTAAGAAGTAGATCAGTAGCATCAATTGCTTCATTAATGACCTCATTTCCCTCCCTTGTTACCTTTCAGACTGCACAAAATAGACACAGAATTGAGGCTGCTCAGAAACAGTGATATACTGAGCTGTGATCTCTGTACAACTCCGTTTTGGATAAAAGTGCGTGACGCAAAAAGAGGAGACACTGAGCCAATGTATCCACACCTGTTTGACTTCATGCTAAACTTGTTGTGTTTGCCTCACTTGTGTGCAGCAGTTGAAAGAGTACTTTCACGTATAAACTGCATGAACACAAAATTGAGAAATAGGGTGTCATCTCAAACTATTTGTGGAATGCATCACTTTTAAAGGCTTCTGTAATATGATAGTTGTCGTAATTTTAAAGTAAACAAAGAAATAAGGAGAAGAATGACTAGTGAATGAAAGGAAAAATTGTATTGGCCAAATAACTGCTGATGCTTCTGATGATGATGACACTGGGGATGATGGTGAAGGTAAAGATTAAAATTTTGGTGCATCTTTACATGTTTAAAAATAGTTGTTAGAAGTCATGATTGAAGGGGTAATTTTCATTGTACTCTATGTTAAAATATGTTCTTTAATTTCATTAATTTCTTCATTATTTGGTCCACCAATTATTGTAAATACTATGAAATGAGTAATGTACGGTATGTAATCTACTGAAATAAAGAAACTCCCGAATTTTTAATGAAATTTTCAGTCAGAATCTCCGGAAATTTTCAGTCAGAATCTCCGGAAATTACTTCCGTACCATCTGGCAACACTGGGATACAGTTAGCAAGGAGGGGGAGGATGCAGAGAGCGAGGGCATGGGGGGGGGGGGGCAGTGGTTGCAAGGCGGGGGTAAAGGGGTTGAAAGAGCAAGGTAGGAGGCAGAAGAGAAGGAAGCCACTACAAACTTCAAGGAACAGAGTGAAGGGGAGAGATGGGGGAACGGGCGTGTGGTGCAATATAGTATTTATCAGTAACATACAGTGCTTTGAAGATATTTAGAAAGTGGAAAATGCATACTGAAAACCGACTTTTAAAAATGTTTCAGGCACTGGAAACAACTCTGGACTACGTGTGTCAGGTCAAAAGGGCCTCCTTTGAGGGGGATTAGTGTTCTAGCTCAATAGGTTAGCTCTTTATTTATTTATCTATTTTTATTTTTATTATTATTTGTTTTGATCCTAAGGTCGGATACTTCCTGAACAGACCTCGTG